>JAGSMP010000150.1:3457500-3522500 GCA_029286625.1 Parnassius orleans
TATTTGTGACTGAGGCTGATAAAATTGGTTTTAACCAGATTCGAGTCACCAATAAGCCTTTTAGCAGGCCATTCCATTGAATCCAAAGCTGTTAGGTCCTATTCTGTAGTATTAGTCTATATGTGGCGGTAATACTCCATGTACGACCGGATTTGAGCTTTATATAGAGTAAGTAGCTGTCTCGGTGTGAAGTACTGCCGTATATTTGCAAGAACTCCTGGCTTCTTTGCAGTTGCTTTGGACTTGGACTCAATGAATTGCTTGAAGTTTTAGTTTTGAGGATATCTTAACCCCCAATAACTTAAGGCGGTGGGTGTATTTTAGTGAAATATTTCGGAAAGAAGGAGTCAAGGTCAGTTGGCTTCTTTTTGCGGTGAAGAGATACATTTTAGTTTGAGGCGTTGAATTTCAGAAGATTGGCAACGCTTCATTCGGAGACAGACTGTGTGATTCACACGCTCAACCATATTTTTTTTTCGGATTGGATTTGATTCAGACTGGCTGGAGCACTTTTAAATTACTACGATTTGTAATGTCGATTGACGTATTTTTCGGTAAGATAAGTCGTTTTCAACTGTAATTTAAGCTCAAAAAATAAAAGATTACAACATCGAAGCAAGTAAGATGTTTCCGTGGTGCAGTGAATTAACATTAAGTTGCGGCGCTCGAATCTCGTACGGAATAAGTATTTGTTTGGTCTACAATTGTTCAGGGTTTGGATGTTTGTCCTTGTGCTATTTATGTATGTCCACCATGTTTCACGATACGGGAGAAAATGTTAGTGACGGGGTAAGGTTTAAAAAAAGTAAGAGTGACCGTGTGCGTGTCATCGGCGGGGTGCGCTGGGTGCGCGTCGTGTTCGTGCCGGGCGGCCAGCGCGCGCAGGCGGCGCGGCGCGGCGGCGGCGGCGGCGGCGCGGCGCTCGGGGAAGGCCACGCGCGCCGCCCGCAGCGCGCGGCTCAGCTCCGCCGCGCGCGCCGCCTCCGCCTCGCGCGCCTCCGCCTCCGCGACCACCTGCCCGTGAGACACACCCACTCGCTCATAACCTCCACTCTTCTCCACATACCACACATCTCCTACACTCTCATCGTCAACTATCAAACTGTTACAGTTGTCACAACGGGAACAGATATAAATAATAAACTGTTTTTTAATTCTATAATAATTATTGACCGTATAGTGGAGGTGTAAAAATACCCACTACTCCATATCGTCCCATGGATATCATAAGAAGCGACAAAGGAAAACTGTATCAAATGAGAAGCAGCTTTTTCCTAATAACGACTAAAAATATAAATAAAACTACGGTTATCAACCCTCTTACCAAAGTTAACTACTGTGACAAATATCCCCCTATGAGAATCTATGGCAAAAGCCTATGTTCAACAGTGGACTTTATTAAACTATAACAGTAATCATAAATATAAATTATAATTACCACAGTTACAAAAAAAAATAAAAAAATAGTCAACTGTCGTATTTTTCTTTAGTCGCTTCATCTGCAGAACTAACCAGCTGTCAAAATTTTACTATTTCAAATTGAAATACAACGTGATAAGATAACCCTGCCGGACAACTCCTGAACGACTAAAACGTGGATGTTCGATCGTTCGGAAGCAAGCCACCCGCGTCCGCACGATTTCCCCGTCTAAACATCTCCAATAACTAACTATTACTAGTACTTTAACTATCCATATGTCAATCATGAATGATTCGTTCATTTGACCCGAGTCACATCAAAATATTGATAATTGCAATTACATTTTTTGAACGTTCTGGCTCAAACAGCCTATACAACCTGTGACCTATAATTAACTATTTCCACGAATTGTGAATTCACAAACGGCCTTTTTTCTACTTATTATTCAATATAATTCTGATAATCGCTCCGACCAATCTTTACTAGTATTATAAGGCAAAAACACTTGTAAATTTAAATTTAAGTTAGTCATGGAAACTACTTGCAACAGACTAATTTTTATCTTTCGAACGCATAAGATACAAAAATATTCATTTATTAAATAATATACTTTGTTCAAAATATTAAGTCATTTACACACAATGAACATCAGAACATTATGCAATAAATAAATAAACAATAAGATAAATAATTTATTTGTGTACGATCGATACGGAATGACCTACACTCGCGAACCACCACCGACCAACGAGTATAGTAATGTCCGACGATCAACAGAATGATCGGGTCACTAGAAATGAATGAATGACTCGTACACATGAGTCATTCATTCATTTCTAGTGACCGCGTCACACCCACCTTCCCCGCCTCCCCCGCCACGCGCCCCTCGCACTCCCGCGCCCACTCCTGCAGCCGCTCCGTCAGCGCAGTCAACTCCTTCACGTCGTCCTCGGCCTTCATGGCGGCGTTCCGCTTCGACTCAATCTCCGCCATCACTGACGACCACTCGCTGCGTAATTCGTCCTGAAAGCGGGTCCGCAAGTACTCCGCCAGCTGCGGGTTCTCCTTGTGCTTGGCATAGACGAGGCTGTCACCGCGGGAGATGAGCGCGGCCGCGTCTGGTGCAACTGCACCCAGTTGATTCTTCAGTATCTATCGGTGGAGAAAGTGACATTTAAAAGCGCCTCGACCAACTGTCATGTACAAAGCGCGGAGCATCGATACGTATGTACTACGCACTAGATTCCGCAATCCGAACACTACCTTTGTTCGACAAAACTGTACTACAATCTAAGTGCTACCCCACTTTAGTGTGATTACGGGCATTCATGCAATGAGAATACTAATCAATGTGCGAACCAGAACGTAAATAACAATTCAGTAGTCAAGAAAGCATAAATAAACGCATAACAATCATTTTCTTTCATTCAAGTTGGTAAAAATAACTTTGCTTAATTCCGCAAAATAACGCCTGATTCTATTAATTATCATTTTCTTTTACTTTTCCACTAACTTTTTTTATTCATTAAATTATTAATAAATTTTGAAGGTACAAAAGTGTGTCACTTCTGCGGTGCAAAATCGCGATTAAACGAAATGCGTAAGCGCTAAGAAATTCCTGGCGCTTACGACGATTTGGTCACGTGAAAACTATAATTTATAAGCGATCTAGCGCTACATGTTTTAAAAAGACAACATAACAAATTTTTAGTGCTACGCAATACACAAGTCAGTCAGTCCACGAAGAGCTCGCCCCGCGCAGACTCCTCCTGTCATCAAGTTACGGCACGTTTTTCGTTTGGAATAGGTTTTATAGTGCATAGTACTCATAGACGAATGGCTCTGATTGTGAAATGTGCGATGTCCATTGTGCAGCGAGCAGTACCTCGAGGCGCTTGGCGGGGTCGCGCTCGCTGGCCACGCCGCGCACGGTGAGCAGCATCACGTGCATGCGCCGCGCCATGCTCAGCGCCTCCTGCTCGGCGCAGATTGTGCAGTGTGCAGCGAGCGGTACCTCGAGGCGCTTGGCGGGGTCGCGCTCGCTGGCCACGCCGCGCACGGTGAGCAGCATCACGTGCATGCGCCGCGCCATGCTCAGCGCCTCCTGCTCGGCGCAGATTGTGCAGTGTGCAGCGAGCGGTACCTCGAGGCGCTGGCGGGGTCGCGCGCTGGCCACGCCGCGCACGGTGAGCAGCATCGTGCATGCGCCGCGCCATGCTCAGCGCCTCCTGCTCGGCGCAGATTGTGCAGTGCAGCGAGCGGTACCTCGAGGCGCTTGGCGGTCGCGCTCGCTGGCCGCCGCGCACGGTGAGCAGCATCACGTGCGCGCCGCGCCATGCTCAGCGCCTCCTGCTCGGCGCAGATTGTGCAGTGTGCAGCGAGCGGTACCTCGAGGCGCTTGGCGGGGTCGCGCTCGCTGGCCGCCGCGCACGGTGAGCAGCATCACGTGCATGCGCCGCGCCATGCTCAGCGCCTCCTGCTCGGCGCAGATTGTGCAGTGTGCAGCGAGCGGTACCTCGAGGCGCTTGGCGGGGTCGCGCTCGCTGGCCACGCCGCGCACGGTGAGCAGCATCACGTGCATGCGCCGCGCCATGCTCAGCGCCTCCTGCTCGGCGCAGATTGTGCAGTGTGCAGCGAGCGGTACCTCGAGGCGCTTGGCGGGGTCGCGCTCGCTGGCCACGCCGCGCACGGTGAGCAGCATCACGTGCATGCGCCGCGCCATGCTCAGCGCCTCCTGCTCGGCGCAGATTGTGCAGTGTGCAGTGTGCAGTGTGCAGCGAGCGGTACCTCGAGGCGCTTGGCGGGGTCGCGCTCGCTGGCCACGCCGCGCACGGTGAGCAGCATCACGTGCATGCGCCGCGCCATGCTCAGCGCCTCCTGCTCGGCGCAGATTGTGCAGTGTGCAGCGAGCGGTACCTCGAGGCGCTTGGGGGTCGCGCTCGCTGGCCACGCCGCGCACGGTGAGCAGCATCACGTGCATGCGCCGCGCCATGCTCAGCGCCTCCTGCTCGGCGCAGATTGTGCAGTGTGCAGCGAGCGGTACCTCGAGGCGCTTGGCGGGGTCGCGCTCGCTGGCCACGCCGCGCACGGTGAGCAGCATCACGTGCATGCGCCGCGCCATGCTCAGCGCCTCCTGCTCGGCGCAGATTGTGCAGTGTGCAGCGAGCGGTACCTCGGGCGCTTGGCGGGTCGCGCTCGCTGGCCACGCCGCGCACGGTGAGCAGCATCACGTGCATGCGCCGCGCCATGCTCAGCGCCTCCTGCTCGGCGCAGATTGTGCAGTGTGCAGCGAGCGGTACCTCGAGGCGCTTGCGGGTCGCGCTCGCTGGCCGCCGCGCACGGTGAGCAGCATCACGTGCATGCGCCGCGCCATGCTCAGCGCCTCCTGCTCGGCGCAGATTGTGCAGTGTGCAGCGAGCGGTACCTCGAGGCGCTTGGCGGGGTCGCGCTCGCTGGCCACGCCGCGCACGGTGAGCAGCATCACGTGCATGCGCCGCGCCATGCTCAGCGCCTCCTGCTCGGCGCAGATTGTGCAGTGTGCAGTGTGCAGTGTTGTAATGTTGAAGGTTTTTAATAAATAGGAGACGTGTTGCTTGTACAAGAACTTTAATTATATTGATCCGAACTTATTCTACCTTAACACTAATATATACTATTGTGGTGGCTACACTACACCTCCCACCGACAAAAAAAAAAAAAGTTATCTATTTTTATCAAACCTAAAAACTATTCTAAACATAATTAAAGAATATCTAAATGAAAACTATAATCTGGCATAATGTCTAGATTTATGAGGCGTTTAGCTAAACCCTTTGGCACGTAAAATGTGTAGTCACATTAGTTATAGTAATTGACATAATCAGGCTTAATTATGTAACATAACATAATATAATATTATTATGTTTTGATTTTCGCAAACATTTATGTTATTTTTATTCGTATCCTTAATCATTAAGACAAGTCATCTAGTTCCGACATTTAATAATACATAGTATTCATTTCATTATCATATCTCTTTTCACACTTCAATACTCTTTATTCCTTTTTACTTCATATTTATGTACTTCATTCTTGTTTAACAATTATTTATTTACTTCATTCTTGTTTAACAATTATTTATTTTCATTTTACTTCACAGCATTTTAGCTACATATTCATTCATTTGTGTCATTTCTTTCACGTACACGGCTGCGTACATACATGATCAAGACAATGACCAATATCACTTCATCCATTCTTTACATTTATAGCGTTTCAGTTCATATAATTTATTATTTAATTGTATCATAACAATAAGCACACGACTCGCGTACATACATGATCAAGATAATGGACAATATTCCCATACAATTCTTGATAAATTTTATTTCACTCAATAACAATAGTTAGAACTCATTCTGGTTTTTATCGAATCCTGTTCGGATTTAAAAGTGTTTAAAATTAATCGGTTATTAGGTTTTCCAAACTCTCAGCTGATCAGGCCGATTGTATGTGGATATGCTAACCTCCGATAATCTTTACCTTACTCTCACAACTACACACTATTAATATTTTGATTTATAATTCCGTATTTCGTAACTTAGCCATAAATCTACTCACATCTTTTACAAATTTATATTATACAGTCTCCAATATTTAGGTATATCATTGTCAGTCAGGGATTGAGGCTCACAATATGGGCACAACAAAATTGAAATTAATTAATTGTATACATAATATAATTGAGTTTCTAAATCGTTTTGAACGAAGTTATTATTTTCATAATCCACATAAGTAAGTTAGATATTCAAACTGTTATCTTATGATTTAAAAGTTTAATCAATATTAAACCAAAAATAAATTATTGCATTTCATATTAAGATACAGAACAAAGAAGTCAAAGCAACGTAATCATTTTCAGTAACAATAACATAATCACATAACAAGAGACAGATCAAAATACAAATTGCAATCCCACTCCTAGCAGCGCAAGCGATTTGAGACACCTTTGTTTTAATTACTAAAGTATGTATGGAAACGTTTGGGATTACATAGAACTATGACACAGTGTGATTAACACCTTATTTTAAGATAACTTGTACAATGCAAGTAAAGTAAAATGTACCTTAAAGTGATAGTTTTAAATATTTTTGAATTATACAGAAGTTAAAAAATACATTAGCTTTTTTTATATAAATTACTTTTGCTAGAAATATGATGTTTATTTTTTCGTATACACAACATTATTGAAAAATTACTACAACTACTACCAAGTTTATATAACAAAACATTAATTTATTTTAACATTTAAAAGAACAATTTTGATTTTTATGTAGGTTAGCATATAAATTTAAGGTTAATTGCTTTTTAGAAGAAAAACCTTTAACTATAGCGAATGTTTAAAACCCTTTTCAAAATTAAATACTACCATTTAAATAAAATTTACTACAGAAAAAAAATAACAGCGAAATATATCATTAGTATTATTGTAATTATACGAAAAATTAATTGATGACAAACCATGGTAAATTTAAGTACGTAAAAATGTAATCTACTATATTATTTCATTCGGTTTTGCAGGACACAGTAATAAAAAGAATATATAACAATAAACAATAACTGTATAAAATTGAATATAAAATCGTCTTGTGCTAAGATACAAGAGTGTTAAAACGTAACTTAATTTGTAATATTGCATTATGAATTTTTTTAGATACAGTAGTAAAATAAAAAAATCAATTGAATCGTAAATTATCTGATAAATACTATCAATTTAAACATAGTTATATTAAATACAGAATATTTAATACTTAACTTCAAAAATATAATATAAAAAGAACATAAAACAATCTCAAATTGATAAATAAAGTTTTAAATGGAATTAAAATTACAGGTGCGAAGTTCTCTTAATTTCTTCTTTGTTCTTTTTGACTCAATTTCATATTCTTCTGGGCTAAGCTCGCTAGAGTACAACTGCTGTTTCTTGAATTTTGAACTTTGGTCATCATATTAAAAATCCACATTTTATTTTCCTCATTCTTTGTTAGCTGTTGTCTTTATATATTATACATACTTTTTAATTTTGGTTAGTTTCTATACAATTATTATTGTGGCTCTTCTTGTATTCATATTTATTTAGCTTTTGTCACATTCGGTATTGCGTCCATTCCGTTATATTATATTTTTCCATGATGATTTCCATTATTTTATTTTTAATTTTTCTCTTTATAAGCCCGGCGGTGCGCGTACATTGTAGCAGCGCACCGCCTGGCAGGGTCGCCATGTGATATATGGTGAAAGGTCTTGTGTGAATTAGAGACGTGTTGATGCTTCTATAACTTTAATTATACTGATCCGAACTTATTCTACCTTAACACTAATATATACTATTGTGGTGGCTACACAGTGTGCAGCGAGCGGTACCGAGGCGCTTGGCGGTCGCTCGCTGGCCACGCCGCGCACGGTGAGCAGCATCACGCATGCGCCGCGCCATGCTCAGCGCCTCCTGCTCGGCGCAGATTGTGCAGTGTGCAGCGAGCGGTACCTCGAGGCGCTTGGCGGGTCGCGCTCGCTGGCCACGCCGCGCACGGTGAGCAGCATCGTGCATGCGCCGCGCCATGCTCAGCGCTCCTGCTCGGCGCAGATTGTGCAGTGCAGTGCAGTGTGCAGCGAGCGGTACCTCGAGGCGCTTGGCGGGGTCGCGCTCGCTGGCCACCGCGCACGGTGAGCAGCATCACGCATGCGCCGCGCCATGCTCAGCGCCTCCTGCTCGGCGCAGATGTGCAGTGCAGCGAGCGGTACCTCGAGGCGCTTGGCGGGGTCGCGCCGCTGGCCACGCCGCGCACGGTGAGCAGCATCACGTGCATGCGCCGCGCCATGCTCAGCGCCTCCTGCTCGGCGCAGATTGTGCAGTGTGGCGAGCGGTACCTCGAGGCGCTTGGCGGGTCGCGCTCGCCACGCCGCGCACGGTGAGCAGCATCACGTGCATGCGCCGCGCCATGCTCAGCGCCTCCTGCTCGGCGCAGATTGTGCAGTGTGCAGCGAGCGGTACCTCGAGGCGCTTGGCGGGTCGCGCTCGCTGGCCACGCCGCGCACGGTGAGCAGCATCACGTGCATGCCGCGCCATGCTCAGCTCCTGCTCGGCGCAGATTGTGCAGTGTGCAGCGAGCGGTACCTCGAGGCGCTTGGCGGGTCGCGCTCGCTGGCCACGCCGCGCACGGTGAGCAGCATCACGTGCATGCGCCGCGCCATGCTCAGCGCCTCCTGCTCGGCGCAGATTGTGCAGTGTGCAGCGAGCGGTACCGAGGCGCTTGGCGGGGTCGCGCTCGCTGGCCACGCCGCGCACGGTGAGCAGCATCACGTGCATGCCGCGCCATGCTCAGCGCCTCCTGCTCGGCGCAGATTGTGTGTGCAGCGAGCGGTACCGAGGCGCTTGGCGGGTCGCGCTCGCTGGCCACGCCGCGCACGGTGAGCAGCATCACGCATGCGCCGCGCCATGCTCAGCGCCTCCTGCTCGGCGCAGATTGTGCAGTGTGCAGCGAGCGGTACCTCGAGGGCGGCGGGTCGCGCTCGCTGGCCACGCCGCGCACGGTGAGCAGCATCACGTGCATGCGCCGCGCCATGCTCAGCGCCTCCTGCTCGGCGCAGATTGTGCAGTGTGCAGCGAGCGGTACCTCGAGGCGCTTGGCGGGTCGCGCTCGCTGGCCACGCCGCGCACGGTGAGCAGCATCACGTGCATGCGCGCGCCATGCTCAGCGCCTCCTGCTCGGCGCAGATTGCAGTGTGCAGTGTGCAGCGAGCGGTACCGAGGCGCTTGGCGGGGTCGCTCGCTGGCCACGCCGCGCACGGTGAGCAGCATCACGCATGCGCCGCGCCATGCTCAGCGCCTCCTGCTCGGCGCAGATTGTGCAGTGCAGCGAGCGGTACCTCGAGGCGCTTGGCGGGGTCGCGCTCTGGCCACGCCGCGCACGGTGAGCAGCATCACGTGCATGCGCCGCGCCATGCTCAGCGCCCCTGCTCGGCGCAGATTGTGCAGTGCAGCGAGCGGTACCGAGGCGCTTGGCGGGGTCGCGCTCGCTGCCACGCCGCGCACGGTGAGCAGCATCACGCATGCGCCGCGCCATGCTCAGCGCCTCCTGCTCGGCGCAGATTGTGCAGTGCAGTGCAGTGTGCAGCGAGCGGTACCGAGGCGCTGGCGGGGTCGCGCTCGCTGGCCACGCGCACGCAGTGAGCAGCATCACGCATGCCGCGCCATGCTCAGCGCCTCCTGCTCGGCGCAGATGTGCAGTGTGCAGCGAGCGGTACTCGAGGCGCTTGGCGGGGTCGCGCTCGCTGGCCACGCGCGCACGGTGAGCAGCATCACGCATGCGCCGCGCCATGCTCAGCGCCTCCTGCTCGGCGCAGATGTGCAGTGTGCAGCGAGCGGTACCGAGGCGCTTGGCGGTCGCGCTCGCTGGCCACCGCGCACGGTGAGCAGCATCACGCATGCGCCGCGCCATGCTCAGCGCCCCTGCTCGGCGCAGATTGTGCAGTGTGCAGTGCAGTGCAGCGAGCGGTACTCGAGCGCTTGGCGGGTCGCGCTCGCTGGCCACGCCGCGCACGGTGAGCAGCATCACGTATGCGCCGCGCCATGCTCAGCGCCTCCTGCTCGCGCAGATTGTGCAGTGTGCAGCGAGCGGTACTCGAGGCGCTTGGCGGTCGCGCTCGCTGGCCACGCCGCGCACGGTGAGCAGCACGCATGCGCCGCGCCATGCTCAGCGCCTCCTGCTCGGCGCAGATTGTGCAGTGCAGAGCGGTACCTCGAGCGCTTGGCGGGGTCGCGCTCGCACACGCCGCGCACGAGCAGCATCACGTGCATGCGCGCGCCATGCTCAGCGCCTCCTGCTCGGCGCAGATTGTGCAGCGAGCGGTACCGAGGCGCTTATGGGGTCGCGCTCGCTGGCCACGCCGCGCACGGTGAGCAGCATCACGTGCATGCGCCGCGCCATGCTCAGCGCCTCCTGCTCGGCGCAGATTGTGCAGTGTGCAGCGACGGTACCGAGGCGCTTGGCGGGGTCGCTGGCCACGCCGCGCACGGTGAGCAGCACGCATGCGCCGCCATGCTCAGCGCCTCCTGCTCGGCGCAGATTGTGTGTGCAGCGAGCGGTACTCGAGGCGCTTGGCGGGGTCGCGCTCGCTGGCCACGCCGCACGGTGAGCAGCATCACGTGCATGCGCGCGCCATGCTCAGCGCCTCCTGCTCGGCGCAGATTGTGCAGTGTGCAGTGTGTGTGCAGCGAGCGGTACCTCGAGGCGCTTGGCGTCGCGCTCGCACACGCCGCGCACGGTGAGCAGCATCACATGCATGCGCCGCGCCATGCTCAGCGCCTCCTGCTCGGCGCAGATTGTGCAGTGTGCAGTGTGCAGTGTGCAGCGAGCGGTACCTCGAGGCGCGGGGTCGCGCTCGCTGGCCACGCCGCGCACGGTGAGCATCACGTGCATGCGCCGCGCTCAGCGCCTGCTCGGCGCAGATTGTGCAGTGTGCAGTGTGCAGTGTGCAGCGAGCGGTACCTCGAGGCGCTTGGCGGGGTCGCGCTCGCTGGCCACGCCGCGCACGGTGAGCAGCATCACGTGCATGCGCCGCGCCATGCTCAGCGCCTCCTGCTCGGCGCAGATTGTGCAGTGTGCAGCGAGCGGCACCGAGGCGCTTGGCGGGTCGCGCTCGCTGGCCACGCCGCGCACGGTGAGCATCACGTGCATGCGCCGCGCCATGCTCAGCGCCTCCTGCTCGGCGCAGATTGTGCAGCGAGCGGCACCTCGAGGCGCTTGGCGGGGTCGCTCGCTGGCCACGCCGCGCACGGTGAGCAGCATCACGTGCATGCGCCGCGCCATGCTCAGCGCCTCCTGCTCGGCGCAGATTGTGCAGTGTGCAGCGAGCGGTACCGAGGCGCTTGGCGGTCGCGCTCGCTGGCCACGCCGCGCACGGTGAGCAGCATCACGTATGCGCCGCGCCATGCTCAGCGCCTCCTGCTCGGCGCAGATTGTGCAGTGTGCAGCGAGCGGTACCTCGAGGCGCTTGGCGGTCGCGCTCGCTGGCCACGCCGCGCACGGTGAGCAGCATCACGTGCATGCGCCGCGCCATGCTCAGCGCCTCCTGCTCGGCGCAGATTGTGCAGTGTGCAGCGAGCGGTACCGAGGCGCTTGGCGGGTCGCGCTGCTGGCCACGCCGCGCACGGTGAGCAGCATCACGTGCATGCGCCGCGCCATGCTCAGCGCCTGCTCGGCGCAGATTGTGCAGTGCAGCGAGCGGTACCTGAGGCGCTTGGCGGGGTCGCGCTCGCTGGCCACGCGCGCGCACGGTGAGCAGCATCACGTGCATGCGCCGCGCCATGCTCAGCGCCTCCTGCTCGGCGCAGATTGTGCAGTGTGTGTGCAGCAGCGAGCGGTACCTCGAGGCGCTTGGCGGGGTCGCGCTCGCTGGCCACGCCGCGCACGGTGAGCAGCATCACGCATGCGCGCGCCATGCTCAGCGCCTCCTGCTCGGCGCAGATTGTGTGTGCAGTGTGCAGTGTGCAGCGAGCGGTACCTCGAGGCGCTTGGCGGGTCGCGCTCGCTGGCCACGCCGCGCACGGTGAGCAGCATCACGTGCATGCGCCGCGCCATGCTCAGCGCCTCCTGCTCGGCGCAGATTGTGCAGTGTGCAGCGAGCGGTACCTCGAGGCGCTTGGCGGTCGCGCTCGCTGGCCACGCCGCGCACGTGAGCAGCATCACGTGCATGCGCCGCGCCATGCTCAGCGCCTCCTGCTCGGCGCAGATTGTGCAGTGTGCAGCGAGCGGTACCTCGAGGCGCTTGGCGGGGTCGCGCTCGCCACGCCGCGCACGGTGAGCAGCATCACGCATGCGCCGCGCCATGCTCAGCGCCTCCTGCTCGGCGCAGATTGTGCAGTGTGCAGCGAGCGGTACCTCGAGGCGCTTGGCGGGGTCGCGCTCGCTGGCCACGCCGCGCACGGTGAGCAGCATCACGCATGCGCCGCGCCATGCTCAGCGCCTCCTGCTCGGCGCAGATTGTGCAGTGTGCAGCGAGCGGCACCTCGAGGCGCTTGGCGGGGTCGCGCTCGCTGGCCACGCCGCGCGCACGGTGAGCAGCATCACGTGCATGCGCGCGCCATGCTCAGCGCCTCCTGCTCGGCGCAGATTGTGCAGTGTGCAGCGAGCGGTACCTCGAGGCGCTTGGGGTCGCGCTCGCTGGCCACGCCGCGCACGGTGAGCAGCATCACGTGCATGCGCCGCGCCATGCTCAGCGCCTCCTGCTCGGCGCAGATTGTGCAGTGTGCAGCGGCGGTACCTCGAGGCGCTTGGCGGGTCGCGCTCGCTGGCCACGCCGCGCACGGTGAGCAGCATCACGCGTGCGCCGCGCCATGCTCAGCGCCTCCTGCTCGGCGCAGATTGTGCAGTGTGCAGCGAGCGGTACCTCGAGGCGCTTGGGGTCGCGCTCGCTGGCCACGCGCGCGCACGGTGAGCAGCATCACGCATGCGCCGCGCCATGCTCAGCGCCTCCTGCTCGGCGCAGATTGTGCAGTGTGCAGCGAGCGGTACCTCGAGGCGCTTGGCGGGTCGCGCTCGCCCACGCCGCGCACGGTGAGCAGCATCACGTGCATGCGCCGCGCCATGCTCAGCGCCTCCTGCTCGGCGCATTGTGCAGTGTGCAGCGAGCGGTACCTCGAGGCGCTTGGCGGGGTCGCGCTCGCTGGCCACGCCGCGCACGGTGAGCAGCATCACGTGCATGCGCCGCGCCATGCTCAGCGCCTCCTGCTCGGCGCAGATTGTGCAGTGTGCAGCGAGCGGTACCGAGGCGCTTGGCGGGGTCGCGCTCGCCACGCCGCGCACGGTGAGCAGCATCACGTGCATGCGCCGCGCCATGCTCAGCGCCTCCTGCTCGGCGCAGATTGTGCAGTGTGCAGTGTGCAGTGTGCAGCGAGCGGTACCTCGAGGCGCTTGGCGGGGTCGCGCTCGCTGGCCACGCCGCGCACGGTGAGCAGCATCACGTGCATGCGCCGCGCCATGCTCAGCGCCTCCTGCTCGGCGCAGATTGTGCAGTGTGCAGCGAGCGCGGTACTCGAGGCGCTTGGCGGGGTCGCGCTCGCTACGCCGCGCACGGTGAGCAGCATCACGTGCATGCGCCGCGCCATGCTCAGCGCCTCCTGCTCGGCGCAGATTGTGCAGTGTGCAGCGAGCGGTACCTCGAGGCGCTTGGCGGGTCGCGCTCGCTGGCCACGCCGCGCACGGTGAGCAGCACGTGCATGCGCCGCGCCATGCTCAGCGCCTCCTGCTCGGCGCAGATTGTGCAGTGCAGTGTGGTGTGCAGCGAGCGGTACCTCGAGGCGCTTGGCGGGGTCGCGCTCGCTGGCCACGCCGCGCACGGTGAGCAGCATCACGTGCATGCCGCGCCATGCTCAGCGCCTCCTGCTCGGCGCAGATTGTGCAGTGCAGCGAGCGGTACCTCGAGGCGCTTGGCGGGGTCGCGCTCGCTGGCCACGCCGCGCACGGTGAGCAGCATCACGTGCATGCGCCGCGCCATGCTCAGCGCCTCCTGCTCGGCGCAGATTGTGCAGTGTGCAGCGAGCGGTACCTCGAGGCGCTTGGCGGGGTCGCGCTCGCCACGCCGCGCACGGTGAGCAGCATCACGTGCATGCGCCGCGCCATGCTCAGCGCCTCCTGCTCGGCGCAGATTGTGCAGTGCAGCGAGCGGTACCGAGGCGCTTGGCGGGGTCGCGCTCGCTGGCCACGCCGCGCACGGTGAGCAGCATCACGTGCATGCGCCGCGCCATGCTCAGCGCCTCCTGCTCGGCGCAGATTGTGCAGTGTGCAGCGAGCGGTACCTCGAGGCGCTTGGCGGGTCGCGCTCGCTGGCCACGCCGCGCACGGTGAGCAGCATCACGTGCATGCGCCGCGCCATGCTCAGCGCCTCCTGCTCGGCGCAGATTGTGCAGTGCAGTGCAGCGAGCGGTACCTCGAGGCGCTTGGCGTCGCGCTCGCTGGCCACGCCGCGCACGGTGAGCAGCATCACGTGCATGCGCGCGCGCCATGCTCAGCGCCTCCTGCGGCGCAGATTGTGCAGTGTGCAGCGAGCGGTACCTCGAGGCGCTTGGGGTCGCGCTCGCTGGCCACGCCGCGCACGGTGAGCAGCATCACGTGCATGCGCCGCGCCATGCTCAGCGCCTCCTGCTCGGCGCAGATTGTGCAGTGTGCAGCGAGCGGTACCTCGAGGCGCTTGGCGGGGTCGCGCTCGCCCACGCCGCGCACGGTGAGCAGCATCATGCGCCGCGCCATGCTCAGCGCCTCCTGCTCGGCGCAGATTGTGCAGTGCAGAGCGGTACCTCGAGGCGCTTGGCGGGTCGCGCTCGCTGGCCACGCCGCGCGCACGGTGAGCAGCATCACATGCATGCGCCGCGCCATGCTCAGCGCCTCCTGCTCGGCGCAGATTGTGCAGTGTGCAGCGAGCGGTACCTCGAGGCGCTTGGGGTCGCGCTCGCTGGCCACGCCGCGCACGGTGAGCATCACGTGCATGCGCCGCGCCATGCTCAGCGCCTCCTGCTCGGCGCAGATTGTGCAGTGTGCAGCGAGCGGTACCTCGAGGCGCTTGGCGGGTCGCGCCGCTGGCCACGCCGCGCACGGTGAGCAGCATCACGTGCATGCGCCGCGCTCAGCGCCTCCTGCTCGGCGCAGATTGTGCAGTGTGCAGCGAGCGGTACCGAGGCGCTTGGCGGGGTCGCGCTCGCTGGCCACGCCGCGCACGGTGAGCAGCATGCATGCGCCGCGCCATGCTCAGCGCCTCCTGCTCGGCGCAGATTGTGCGTGCAGCGAGCGGTACCTCGAGGCGCTTGGCGGGGTCGCGCTCGCTGGCCACGCCGCGCACGGTGAGCAGCATCACGTGCATGCGCCGCGCCATGCTCAGCGCCTCCTGCTCGAACTGCTCCAGCTCGGGGTCGGCGGCGCACGCCTCGGGGAACACACTCCGCAGCGACGACGCCTCAGATACACTCTCCGTACTGTCCATGCTCTCTGTTCTTGATTCCTACAAATAATTCTACAGTTTCAAAACAAAAGAGACAACTATACATTGTTTTTTTTAAAGATTTCACTTTTACCGCGTGTGATTTTGATAAAATCGAACAAAACGTTCTTATGTAAATTAATGAGAAGTGTTAAAACAACGAACAACTTTATTTAAGAGAAACTGAACGATAGAACTCCGACTATGAAGACCGATTAACAAAATATCAATCCGAAATTGCCAAATCCAAATATCATGGACCGGTAATGGGAGATAGCATTCCCAATACGAAGGTGCTACTGTACGGTCTTAAGACTGTAAATTTTTGCTTTCGCGCATCTCACTTATGTCGCATACGTATACTTTTAACATAACGAACGAAAAAACGATCAATGCCGCGTCTAATTTAACTTTCTATTCCTAGTTTAATACGTTTTTATTGCTAACATCTTTCTCTTTGCGCTCAATAACTAAACTACTTTATTGCGCGGAATGACAACTAAACCGTACAATGTTATTGATCCTACGAGCCAGATTTGAACCAGCAACCTGTAAATGCCTATCGACTCAGCCCTCGCAGCCCGCCTCTAACTTCGTAAACATTGACAACAAATCCATGAGATGCACGTTAATTACGCATTTGTAAGTCTAAATCCTAAAAAAAAACTTCATATTTTGTTTGTATAAAATTGAAGAAAAATCTCTTTGGTTGTGCTGTTTGTATCTGGCTGGTTTTAATATCAATATATAGGACATTAGGAAAAAAAAGTAAAACACTTTCCCGCCATTTTTAAATTGTTTTGCTGTCCGCTAAATTGAGTGAATCTAACGAAGAAATTCGATACATTCTGAAGTTTTATTACAAAAAAGGGGAAAATGCGACTCAAGCCGCGAAAAAAAGGTTTTAGGTTCAAGCGTTTAGGTAGAAGCTCGTTCTAGTTGTCCTTGACCACAAAACAGTTTTGACCCATTTCAAAAATTCTGGATATAGGTACAAAAAAGTTTAATATTCGGGTGCCACACAAGCTTACTGAAAGAAACCTAATGAATCCTGTACTCATTTGCGATTCTCTATTGAAACGTAATGAAACCGAACCATTTTTGAAAAGATTACCACTGGTGATGAAAAGTGGATTATCTACTATAAGAACGTACAAAAAAGATCATGGTCAAAGGGTAGTCAAGCTCCACAGACTGTAGCGAAACCGGGATTAACACTCAATAAGGTGATGCTGTGTATGGTGGGATTGGAAGGGCGTCGATTATTAGAGCTTCTACCGCCGGGCAAAAACAACGATTTGAAATACACTCTGTCCTTCACATAACCCCACAAAAAGAAGTCCAAGGGTGTGAGGTCCGGAGAACGAGCAGGTCATAGCACCGGTCCCCCGCGGCCGATCCATCCTCGCGGAGAGCGAACTTTAAGATGTTCGCGTACGTTGCAAGCAAAATGTGCCGGAGCTCCATCATGCTGAAACACCATGTTTCTTTGGTTCTTAAAGTAATCCCAGTCAGCCACAGGAAAGTCGTCAATCGCCTCTTCAAATTCCGTTTGTAAAAACGTTAGATAGTTGCTACCGTTCAGACGTGATGGCATAATGACGGGACCGATGACATGCCCGTCATAAAGGCCAGCCCACACATTCAGCCGCCACTGGTGTTGGAATCTGCCCTGCCGTGAAGCATGTGGATTCACGCGAGCCCAAACGTGATCGTTATGCATATTTGAAAGTCCTGACCTCGTGAATGTTACCTCGTCCGTCCAAAGAACATAGTTTACGTAATTAGGGTTTTCCTCTAACTGCCTGAGGTACCACTCGCAGAAGTTTCTCCTGGGTGCAAAATCGGAGGGTATCAGCTCCTGTGTACGGCGATAGTGATAAGGGTGACGATTGTCGTCACGAAGAATTCGCCAAACTGCAACATGGTTTATACCGAATCTTGTTCCGGCTCGCCTCGTACTTGTGGTCGGCTCTTCTTCAAAATGCTCTAACACTAATTCAGCCTGCCTGGCGTCGACTGTGCTTAAACGTCCACTTCCAGTGGACCCATGAAAAGAGCCTGTGGAATGTAGTCTTCTGGACATGTTCATAAAACACTGGTACGAAGGCAGCCGTCGCTGTTCAGTGGGGGGTCTACCATCGATAAATCGTTGCCGATACAGTTCGCGAGCACGATTTAAATTGCCATCTTCATGACCTACGCATACCATCATATCGTAGAGTTAGAAAGCATCGTTATTTTGCAAAAATTGTTGGAAAAAAAAACTCGAAACAGTTGTAGGAGATCAATTAGAAGATTTGAAATTGACAACATATTTTATTTTTTCCACTTGACATTTTTTGAAGCCAGTACTTGAGTATAATGAGATCCTTGGATTGAGGTAGCAAACATTTATGTATGAAAAATAGAAAAACTATTAAAGTAGACAATTATTAGGTAAAATAGGTACGTAGGTTGTATAAAATAAAAAAAATTATACAACCGACTTCAATATAAATTATTAATAATAACTCAAAAACTATTAGACAGACCTTGATCAAATTTATATGGGACTACATGTGAAGCACCAGCTTTCAAATAAAAAAAAATCATCGAAATCGGTTCACCAAGAAAAAAGTTATGGGGCAACACACATAAATAAAAACACAGTCGAATTGAGTACCTCCTCCTGTTTGAAGTCGGTAGAAAATCGCGTAATAAACGCCACAAGCGTATCGCACGCAAACTAAATGCCTTTCATTTATAGGTGAAACAGTTGTGACTCTATAGCAATAGCCTAAAGTACGCTGCAGGGTGCTTATAAATTGCTTACATTTTTGCATGCCGGAAGCGCTAAGCGCGCCGGTATGTTCTACTAGGATCTAAAAATTAAGATTCCAACGTTTTGTCGCATGAAATCGTATCTAGCAATCATATTGTATATATAAGTGATATAAAAAGCACATTGTCAGAAAGATAAATGATTGTTGAAGTTATTAATATTTTTTTTTAATCGATTAATTACTATTTTTACATAAAAAAGGGTAGTTAGTCTTATGGTGTGGATTTATCAAGTCCGCATTGCTTCGTAAACACGATAACTTTTGAAAATATCAATTGTTCAACTCTTCATCTATCATGTCGGAAGCCATTGAATGTAAATGGCAGTTTAATTTTGTTTTGTTTAGTTATAATTAATTTTTTTCGGCTACGAAATGTCGAAATTTTCGGTGTTTTAGCAGCCTTGTATGAATTTATTTTTTACTAAATAGAGACTGCGTCACTCACTCAGTTAGTTCGGCGTCAATCGCCGTTGTGAGTGGAAACTGTATCGGTTGTTTGCAGCGGCTCAAAAAGATCGCTGTACAAATACACAATATTCGAAAAACCAAATTTCTTACATACTTGATTATAATAATAATCACAGATTTTTATTACAATATTTTAAAAGCACAGAATAAATAATAGTAGTACGTACTAAAAGTAAGTAGAATGTAATATTTATACTGAAATACGTCTTAGACTTTATGGAGTGACCTGAATGATGATATGATGATCATATGAGCATTATGAGTCGTGCACTTTTGAATTTTCCAAACTTTTTTTTAAATTGAAGTTTGACAAAAAATTATCGGAAAATTGAAAGTATAACAAGGTTATTAGTGAAAACTTGTGTGTATTTAAACTACTTTAAAAAATTCCGTATAATCATGTTATACGTAATTTTTGTAATGAGCTTAGGACATGCCCAATTGGATTTACCAATATTTTATCTACTTTTACAATATGGTTGTTTATGTTATCGGTTTTTATTATAATGCAAATATAAGCTACTGCAATAATACCAATAAATTGAAAATTATTAAAATCAATATAGGTATGTACATATTTTAAATAAAACATTATTCATTCATAGTACTAGCAAAACGAGAACGAAACTTTGCACGGAAACGATTCACCAATATCTCAATTAACTTTTCACATTTTCATTTCTCTACCATCCTCACATATAATCCTTACAAATGTTTAAAAAGAGATTTTTAAAATAATGATGATGGGAATAATGATTAATTAATCATTTAACACTTTAAACGATCATACGCAATCAAAGGCGTAAAGCGCGACCTTATCTTATACTGTTTGTGAAAATGTATTTGAGTCTTAGATTCAATCAGAAATTACTATTCCGAAGTTAATTTAAATAATCTCATACCTACAGCGGAGAATGCAACATGTTTTCACCCTCATTAACCATTATCGTAAGATCGTCTATAAATAAGTTTCGTTGCATTTACTTGTCGCTAGCTTACGGTGCTATCAGTTAAAATATCAACACAACATAAAGTTCTAACAAAAGAAAAAATACATGAAAATTCATCGAAAATTACCTGATCAAATTCATCATTCTTTTGATATTTCTCATTAGTAATGTTTTTGGATCTGTCTTTGGATACTGGAATGTAAGACTTGTTCCCTAGAATTGGGCTAGCGGAAGATCTTGAATCTCTCTTAGGCAGTGGAGTAGAGAATTCGTCGTTATTCTCGTGCTCTTTAGTTCCAAGCAGTTTGGGCGACATGGCAACCACTTGGACCTGTCTGATTTTGTCGTCTTGTTTGATGGGCGTCGACGTCGATAATGGCTGCTTATCGTCAAATTCAGAGGCTGACGGAACACGTGCCTGAAATACAAAGGCACACAAAACAGGTAGGATATAACGTACACACTCTGAAAATATAAAATATTTAATAACACTAACTGTATCATCCTAAGAATAAAATACTATTGCAAGTAATGCATTAATTTCTTGAAAATTAATATTTTTCATTTCATCTTTATTTAACACTTAACAAAGTGAAAAATACATTTTTTATTATCTGTTTTCATAAAGATTTCTTAAATTTACGCGAATACTACACATGGAATACAAATAAATTTACGGATTTTATCGCTGCATACTGTACTGTATACTGTAAGTTCGTTCTGCGTAGATCGGACCAAATTAAATAATAATAATAAATAAAGTTACCTTCAACTTTATTTATTATTATTATTTAATTTGGTTAACTAATGAAATCAGGACATCAAATATCCCTCATGAGCATGAGTACTGTAAAGTACTCGAAACGTCGGAAATTAAAAAGAGTTACTATTGGACGCGATAAATTCCGTAAAATTAGGTTTATTCTAATATGCGTTTTGTTATAAAATAGTGCTATATTATTAAAATTATATATTAATAAAAGTGGTCTAAGTACTTTAATTATATAATATACTTATATTTAAGTCTGAACGTGAAAAATAGAACAACAATTTTTCAGGTAATTGAAATCAATAGTTGAATAAAAATAGTTATACTATTATTTTCATTCAGATTATTTTATAAGTAGGTCAATGGGACCTTATTGCGTTAAATTACCTGTGGTGTAGTGTCCTCCACTTCTGAGTAAATGGCTTCATATTTTACGCTGTCTGCCGACTTCCTGTGGATGCGGTCCAACGCGGAGCCACCGACGCCAACTCCGACCTTTTTTACCGAATTAGGTTCGGCGTCAGTAACCATTTGACTATCTTCTGATTTATTGTTAACAAATGTTTCTTCTGTAACAGATGGTTCAGGAAGCGCCGCTTGATCTTTCGGCACTTCATCTAGAATCAGATACTCGTTGACTTCGTCTCGCATCAGATTCTTCTGCGCTTCCATCTGTCTTACGGCCAGATCATATAATAAGGGACATTCTATATTATCCGCTCCACACATTGGTGTAGGCGGCGGTGTCTTCATAGATACGTCGTCGTCATTATTATTTTTGACAGTTGATATTAAATCTGGCACATTCATGGTAACTTTCATCGGTTTGGGATTATCATCACCGGGAGTTCTCCGTTTTAAAATGCCCAGAGTTGGCTTCATTCGTTCTTTTAACTTTGTCACCTCCACGAAGAAAGTCTTTGGTTCAGAACCCAAGTCCACTGAAACTCTTTCATCATCATTATCGGAATCACCAACCGACTCGCCTTCCGTATCGTCGATAATCTCAACTGTTTCAACGGTTTGCGGTATAAACTCGACCACGGTCTCAATGGCTTCAGAAGGGTAAATTTCTCTCAGTTCGACGGGATTAACAGTTGATTTTACAATCTCATGCTCCTTCACTTCAACAACGTGATATGGATCTGCCTTAGGTTCAGAATTCTCAGGCATTGGCTTTTTTGTCTCTACTTGATTATTTAATATTTGTGTAAAAAGAGCACTGTCTTTAAGTAGGTTAAAGGTACTACTGTCTTTTTTTGAAATCTCAGGCGTTGACGGTAAAGAGCTCACTAATGAAGCAGACGCTTCGATGGAATCCACCGACATTAAACTGCTGATACTGTCGCTAGTAATACTGCCGGACGTGGAACTATCGCCTTTCTTCCTTCTCTCTAAAGAAGAACCCCTACTTCTATTTCCCCCTTCTTTAATTTCTTTTTTAATGGGCGAAGGACTTTTAAGAGCTAATGGTATTTTTGATCTTTTCAGTTCGGGCTTTTCGGTTTCAGGTGTGTCAACCGGGCTTTCTAAGCGTCTTTTAATAGTGTCAGTTACATTTTCGTACTCAACGACAGCGCTACCGTCTCTGTCACCGTCCACCTTTTGCGCCTGGAAGCACAAACCTCGGTTGTCTTACGTCTCTTTGTAATGAGTTAATAATATTATATGTACAAGCCACACGGCAGTTATGTGTAGGTTAGTTTATACTCCAATCTGGTTTTGTATTTCGCAGCCCGGGTGATCGAGTAATGATTGCAACAAGGGAAAGAAACCCAAAGCGTCCGTCGTGTATGCTCGATGAGATAGGTTAGGTATGATTCAGAGTGAAGTGAGTCCGGCAAAAGCTTGACGTGTCGCTAATGTATGATTTGATGCAGTGAGACATAAAGCGTTCAATTCACACCACACAGTATTAACACCAACACCATTTTTGCTATTATGTACATGTGTATATTTACAGTAGCAGCGATGCGATTCCAGCGGCACGCGTCCGGTATGCGTGGGTGTGAACTGTTTACTCTCATCTATTAGTACGGCGACACACAACAGGGTGAGAAATTTTAGTTCGGTTACTATATTCATTCAATTTCACAAGGTAATCAAAACACAACAAACTTAAATCTAGATACCGGTTCATCGCCGGTCGCTTCTACGTGCACCAGTGTATAAACAGTGTTCCAAACCAAGCAGAAAATGAAAAGAATGCGATGATCATTTCTTCGAAGAGCGAGAAGCGAGCGATTATCTCCTTTGAAGATCCACAACTTGATCGTAAAACGATAAACATTTGTGGGGTCCGCCACAATCTGCCAGTCGATTGCTAGTGAAGTGAAAAGCTGAGAAGGAATGTAAGGGTACTTACGAGTTTGTCGAGGGTGTCGAGGGTATCCTGCCAGAGGTCGGCGAGCTGCGGGTCCGTGGCTGCGGCGGCCGAGACCAGCGCCGCACGGCCCTGCAGCTCGGCGCGCAACGAGCGCAGTCGCGAGGGGGCGGGCGCGGGGCAGGCGGGGGAGGCGGGGGAGGAGGAGGGCAGCTGGCGGCGCACGGCGCGCAGCCAGCGCCGCAGCGCCGCGCCCTCCCCCTCGCCGCCCGCTCCGCCCGCGCCCGCCGCGACCCCCGCGCCGCCCCGCAGCCGCGCCCACCGCGCGTTCACTTCGTCAACTTGCTCGCGCAGCGTCGCCAGGTACTCGCGCTCGCAGCACTTGCACAGCTCCGCGTAGTTCGCGTTCAACTTGTCCTTGATCGCCTCCATCCGGGACATTTCCAGCTCGAGCGCCTGCCGTCCGACGTCGTCCGCGAGCCCGTCCAGCCAGCCCGTCAGCGACTGCAGGTCGTTCTGAATCTCGCGCGCCGTCAACAAAGCGCTTTCTAGCCTCGACTTCGACTCTGTGATCTGAGCGCCCAGCTTGTTGTACAGTTCCTTTAGACCGTCGATCCTCTTCGAGAACTCCTGCGGCTCGGGGACCGCCCCCTCCTCGACCATCTTGCGGCCCGTTTTGATTATCGATTCGACTTCCGATTTGATTTCGCTCAGCGTGCGGTAGAATTTCTGCGAGCAAATTGTGAACACGTAAATATTAACAATATATAATCACTCTATCGAATAGAATTTCTCCGCATCGAACGCATGCCTAGTTGCAAGCCATTTGAAGAATGAAAAACAAAACAAAACGAACCGAGCGACGATACACTACTTCAAAAACACACGTACGTCAAATTGTCACACACTAATATTTATTTGAGTATTTCACATTATAATTGTAAAAAAAATAACATGTTAAAAACATCTACTTGTACTCGTATCATGATGTTAAACTTAATGCTGGATATCACCATAATGAAATGAAGTAGAAAATAAATATCTACGGAATTGCGTAACTTCAATAGATAGCCTATAATAGATATTCGCATTGAATTATGTGAATGAGATATGCGTGAGGAATCCCTTCAAGTGGCACGCAAGGCCACATATGTTACATACAATAATGCAAGCACTATAGACCTACACTGCACTAATCGCAAACTTTCCTATTGTACGACAAATGCACTTTATTTGTACAATTACAAAATATTTAAAAAAAATTAAAATATAAAGTTTTGTGAGAGCGATGCGATGGGATTTAGATCCTCCCCGTCAATAAGAAATCCGGGAATTTATTATATTTTTTTTAAAGACTAGTAGAACTCAAAACGCATGTGTTTGGAGTGGTTCACGACAGCAGTATTTTTCGTATTTGAACATATTTTTTTTTTTTATAGAATTAGGGTGACAAACGAGCACACAGTCCACCTGATGGTAAGTGGTTGCTGTGGCCCATAGACTTTTACATCTATCTTATGCGTTGTCAGCCGTGAGGACTAAGATGGAATGCCTCTTTTCCAGTAAAAGGGTCTCCGGTTCTCACCAGACATCGGCGCAGTGAGGCGCGCACGGCGTCCGGGTCGGCGGGGCGCTGCGCGTGCGCGTGCGTGCGTGTGCGTGCACTCACCAGACATCGGCGCAGTGAGGCGCGCACGGCGTCCGGGTCGGCGGGGCGCTGCGCGTGCGCGTGCGTGCACTCACCAGACATCGGCGCAGTGGGCGCGCACGGCGTCGGGTCGGCGGGCGCTGCGCGTGCGCGTGCGTGCGTGTGCACTCACCAGACATCGGCGCAGTGAGGCGCGCACGGCGTCCGGTCGGCGGGCGCTGCGCGTGCGTGCGTGTGCGTGCACTCACCAGACATCGGCGCAGTGAGGCGCGCACGGCGTCCGGGTCGGCGGGGCGCTGCGCGTGCGCGTGCGTGCGTGTGCGTGCACTCACAGACATCGGCGCAGTGAGGCGCGCGGCGTCCGGGTCGGCGGGCGCTGCGTGCGCGTGCGTGCGTGTGCGTGCACTCACCAGACATCGGCGCAGTGAGGCGCGCACGGCGTCCGGGTCGGCGGGCGCTGCGCGTGCGCGTGCGTGCGTGTGCGTGCACTCACCAGACATCGGCGCAGTGAGGCGCGCACGGCGTCCGGGTCGGCGGGGCGCTGCGCGTGCGCGTGCGTGCGTGTGCGTGCACTCACCAGACATCGGCGCAGTGAGGCGCGCACGGCGTCCGGGTCGGCGGGGCGCTGCGCGTGCGCGTGCGTGCGTGTGCGTGCACTCACCAGACATCGGCGCAGTGAGGCGCGCACGGCGTCAGGTCGGCGGGCGCTGCGCGTGCGCGTGCGTGCGTGTGTGCGTGCACTCACCAGACATCGGCGCAGTGAGGCGCGCACGGCGTCAGGTCGGCGGGCGCTGCGCGTGCGTGCGTGTGCGTGCACTCACCAGACATCGGCGCAGTGAGGCGCGCACGGCGTCAGGTCGGCGGGCGCTGCGTGCGCGTGCGTGTGCGTGCGCTCACCAGACATCGGCGCAGTGAGGCGCGCACGGCGTCCGGGTCGGCGGGGCGCTGCGCGTGCGCGTGCGTGCGTGTGCGTGCACTCACCAGACATCGGCGCAGTGAGGCGCGCACGGCGTCCGGGTCGGCGGGGCGCTGCGCGTGCGCGTGCGTGCGTGTGCGTGCACTCACCAGACATCGGCGCAGTGAGGCGCGCACGGCGTCCGGGTCGGCGGGGCGCTGCGCGTGCGCGTGCGTGCGTGTGCGTGCACTCACCAGACATCGGCGCAGTGAGGCGCGCACGGCGTCAGGTCGGCGGGCGCTGCGCGTGCGCGTGCGTGCGTGCGTGCACTCACCAGACATCGGCGCAGTGAGGCGCGCACGGCGTCCGGGTCGGCGGGGCGCTGCGCGTGCGCGTGCGTGCGTGTGCGTGCTCACCAGACATCGGCGCAGTGAGGCGCACGGCGTCCGGTCGGCGGGCGCTGCGCGTGCGCGTGCGTGTGCGTGCACTCACCAGACATCGGCGCAGTGAGGCGCGCACGGCGTCCGGGTCGGCGGGGCGCTGCGCGTGCGCGTGCGTGCGTGTGCGTGCACTCACCAGACATCGGCGCAGTGAGGCGCGCACGGCGTCCGGGTCGGCGGGGCGCTGCGCGTGCGCGTGCGGCGCGGCGGCGGCGCGCTGCACGTCCGCCAGCACGCCGAGCGCGCGCGCCAGCCGCGCCTCCAGCGCGCCCGCAGACTCGCTCGCGCCCTCCCCCGCAGCCCCCGCAACCACCGCCTCGCACCCCACATCGTCCTCACGCTGCAGACGCTCCTCCACCGCGTCCAGCTTCTCCTGCCACACATACACATACCAACCCGTATCACTCTATACATTAACAATACGACATTTATGCGATCACATTGTTTTTCACTGCCTTGTTGTCGATACTCCACGCATTAGAACCAAACGGTTTGTTTCATCTTTTGTAATGCGTACAGCAAAGGAGTGGAATAATTTGCCGGCGTCTCTTTTTCGTCCGAATACAATCTGGGCGCGTCCAAGGCAAGAATGAATAGACTTTTATTACGCATCTTGAGATTCATCACCACCTACCACAGAGTTGTACCCTGGACTTTTGAAAGTTGCGTAATAGTTTATCGATTTTTTTAATAGTAGTATAATGTCTTTTAATCAATTTTTAAATGGACAATCAAAACTAATGCAGTTGCAGCGGTCACAAAAATTAAGTAATTTTTTTTAACAATAATGAAGCATTCTAAAAACGTTAAAAAAAGTTTTGATAAAAGGAAAAAAACATTTTATAAGAAAAATGAATAAGAATCGAAAAATTGCTCATAATGGAGATTTTTCCGAAAACGTTAAATTTGAAGCCAGGCACTAAGAAAAAAAATCTTAGTGCTTTAAATTTCTCAAGGATTTTCTGGGACATTATAAGGTTGAAAAATTACCGACGATATCCTTTGATCATCCATATTATCCAAAGTTATCCAAATATCCTTAAATATACGAATTTTTATCTTTTTTTAGTCAAAGTTATCGCTTCGAAATTTTTTTTTGTCAAATGAGGAATGTCATGCACTTTTCAAAACCCTCCTTCAATTTCTTATACGATCATTATTTCCAGAGTTATTGATAATCAAAGTTAAAAAGAACTTTTTTGATTTGATTGACGATAACTCCGCAGCTAATCACTTTTTGGTTACGTCAAATTAAAGGGCATTCAATTTTGAAATAATGAAAAAAATTCGTAAGAAAGTCCGTAGACGTAGATAAATAAGAACAAACATTTGGAAAAAAATTTTCGCTACTTTCCTTAGGATCACTCCAGAACCAAACATATTAAAAAATGTTCATAGCCAGATCTGAAAACGAGACACTTGGTGCTACAATTTCTTTTTTTTTTCGCTGTACGATCATTTTGCTTGGAGTTACAGCTTGTTGAGTACTTGTGTCGTGTCAAACTTAGTGGAGTACTGGCACACGGTTGTGCCGTCCATAGCCCCACAAGGCCCGTGTAGTTGCCTTGCACAAGTAGTACCCGTGCGGATAAAGAATGGGATTAGACATGGCGGATTATCGAGCTTGTAATATCAGTCTACACGGTACCAAAAACGAAAAAAACGTTAATAACGTTTAATCTTCATATTGGAAATAATGATAATATATTAATTAAAACATTATGTTTGTTTTCTTTTTAATTGATTGATTGGTATATTAAATTAATTGTATTTTGTGATAAAATTAAATCATTAACTTAATATTAAATTGGGAAGTGGGAAGTAAATTAATTTACAAATAGTGATTAATGTAACCACACAGATTACTAAATTAAACAATTTAATACTAAAAATAAAAGTATATTGCACAGTTCCATTTCGTTACTTCGGCCGGAAGTAAAAAGCAATAAAAGGCATAAAAGGTTTATTGTAACACATGAATAACGCTATTTTTTGTTATCGTAACCAGCGGTTAGAATACAGACAGTGTGCAAGCGAGAGGTGAAGAGTGGCGACACCATTTATAATCGCATTGTTTATGAGCGCGAGATGTAAAGAGTGTGGGTGCGGTGTGAGGGTACCTGCACGGGCTGCAGCTGCGCCAGCAGGCGCGCGGCCGCCTCGTGGCGGCCCAGCAGCTGCAGGCGCTCCGCTCGAGCGCGCACGTCGCTCAGCAGCGCGCGCTGCGCCGCCAGCTCGCCGCGCAGCCGCGCGCCCCCCGCGCCGCCCGCGCCCGCCCCCGCGCCCGCCCCCACCCCCGCCGCCTCCGCCCAGCTCTGCAGCTGCTGCAGCGCCGCCTCCCACTGCGCCGCCTCGCGAGCCGCCTCCTCCAGCTCGCGGATGCGCTCCTCCGCCTGCCCGCCCACAACCAACATCAACCTACCTCACTTCACCTCTTATACCCTTTCCTACTATATATTATTGCACACCACCCCACAATAGGCTATTTGACTAATTTTGGAAAACCATTTTAAATGATTCTTTATTACATAATAAGCACACTACATTGATATTTCCGGGAGATTTACTGTATTAACAATAAAAATCAAAGTTAAAGTTTAAATTTCCAAAACCGCGCCAAAAACGCTGATTCTGTAATGGTGCTGGTCATGTGTGACGTCACACACATGTAAACAAGTCAATAACCGTAATACAACAGTGGAGCTGAAGTGAATTTTATCATTTTTCTACAAATTTATTCGATAAAATGGTGTATTAATGATGTATAGTACCACAGTGTACTAATACAACTATAAGTAATCCACAGAAACTATTTATTTCTGTTCCAAAGAATCCCAAAAGACGAAAAATGTCGTTAGAATTAGCTCAAAGAGATCCAAAGAGCATTTTAGCTCATACCATGTTTTTATGTGTAAAGATCACTTATATATAAGTAATATTTAACCTTATACATACTAGATAGTGGCTAAATATCGGTTTTTATATAAAGTAATAACATCTTTAATACCTAACCTCTTAATATGGCTTAATCTTACAGCATAAGTCAGAAGGATCCTTTTCAACCAAATCCTACAGGGTTTCAAATGTTTTTTGTTATGTTGTTTAGCTATTTTTATAGTTTTATTTAATTTTTTAATTTACAAGAAATTTCTAAGTACCTATATCAACATAACCTAAAATGAAATTTTACAAAACTTCTGAATGATGATCATACATAAATGTTTATGAAAATATAATTCCTACGTGGTCCTTACACTACTGTTCTCACATTCATATGTTCCGCAACATAGTAATCAGCGTTATTCTTAAAGAAATCTGCAACCATAAATCCGTCTATCGTAGATAGGTTGCTGTGATCGGCTCGCACAAAATTTGACTCCCTTTGGAGATTCAAAACGAATATTTATGCCGCTAGTTATAAGATTTATCAAAAAACTGTTTCAGAAATTGCTCAAAGATCGAATATAGCACCCAAAGAGAATATAACCACTACGTTTAATAGCACCTAAAGACATAGAACGCGAACTACAGTCAGTCAAGGCAGCTATGTTTACTCGTGTGTGAAGTCACCAGAGTTGCAACAAAAATCACAGGGCGTTACCGTCGCAGATAAAATTTCAAAAACTATTAGTTTTATTTTCGTTTATTTTGCATAAAATATACATATTTTAGTTTAAAATAAAGTGAAATATATTTTTTATGCTATTATCTGATAGGATGACCACAATTTGTCGTATATTTTTAAAGTTGTCGCATTAAATTGCAACTTTAAAATACTGTTCTACAACGTGATCTGCGATGAAAGAAAACTAAATATCTGAAAAACAATAAATATTTCGAGAAAATATAAGATCCGCCAACAAGCATCGAGGCAGCGCGACGGCAAAACTTTAAAGCCCATCATCTCTTTCAGACATACAAATAGCTGTGCTTCGTCATCATCATCATCATCATTAAAGCCGTTCACAAGTCGACTGCTGAACATAGGCCACCCCCAAGGAATGCCACAAAGAACGATCTTGAGCCACCTGCATCCATCGACTTCCTGCATGTCTTACCAGGTCGTCACTCCATCTAGTGGGGGGTCGCCATACACTTCGCCTACCAGTACGAAGGTGCCACTCGAGAACCTTTTTTCTCCATTGGTTGTCGGTTCTTCGAGCTATATGGCCGGCCCATTGCCACTTCAGCTTACTAATCCGTTGGGCTATGTCGGTTACTCTGGTTCTACTGCGGATATCCTCAATTCTAAGTTTATCACGCAGAAACCCCGAGCATAGCCCTCCATAGCTCGCTGAGCGACCTTGGCGTCCTCATGCGGCCAGCAGTGAAGGACCACGTCTCAGTTCCATAGGCAACACGCACTGGTTGTACAGTCTCGTTTTCAAGTTTTGAGATATACCTGACGAGTAGATGTGCCGTGATTTCCCGAACGCTGCCCAGCTGAGTTGAATCCGTCGATTGACCTCTTGGTCGAAGTTGGACTTACCTAGTCGGACTATTTGTCCCAGGTAAACATACTCGTCAACAACTTCGGGTCATTGAGCATAGTGCTTAGGTCCTGCAGCGATTCTGCCATAAGGACTTTATCGTCGGCAAATCGAAGGTAAGTGATGTACTCGCCATTGATATTAACACCGTATCCTTTCCAGTCCAGTACCTTGAAAACGTCTTCAAATACAGCGGTGAATAGTTTCGGGGATATTACGTCACCCTGTCTTACACCTCTCTGCAGTTGAATAGGTTTCGTACTCTGATTCTGTACTCGGATAGCCATCGTAGCCCTACTGTACAAACACTTCAGCACTTCGATATACCGACGGTCAGCTTGGCACCGCTGAAGGGACTGCAGCACCGCCCAAATTTCGACGGAATCAAAGGCTTTCTCATAGTCCTCATACGCAAGGCAAAGTGGCAGATTGTACTCTTCTGTCTTCTGTACAATTTATCGAAGGGTGTGTATGTGGTCTATGGTGCTAAAGCCTCTTCGGAAACCGGCTTGTTCGGGAGGCTGGAAGTCGTCGAGTCTGCGAGCAAGACGTTTCGTAATGACTCTCGAAAACAACACGTAGACGCGCCTCAGAAGGGAAATCGGTCTGTAATTCTTCAGGAGAGCGTTGTCGCCTTTCTTGAAGAACAAGACCACCGCAGTTCTGCTCCGCGCCTCCGGAGTAGTCCCACCATGAAGGACGGAATTAAAGAGCTTCTGAAGGACTTCAAGTACTGGTTTTCAGAAGCTCTGCTGTAATTCCATCCTCACCTAGGGCCTTGCCGTTTTCAAGGTGCTGGACAGCCATTCTAATCTCATCTAGCTGTGCTTCACAGTGGGATATATGTAATCAGATAATTTTTATTAAGTATGTTATTAGTGCAGATGAAATTAACCAAATAAAAGGAAAAAAGACTTAGCTGAGACATAAAAATTATTGGAAAATATATCGAATAAATTTAAAAAAAAAGAGAGCGAGCAAAGTGCAGAGTACCTGCTGTTTGAGCGTGTGCCAGCGGCTAGTTACTGCGTCGATCTCGGCCTGGATCCAGTCGGGCATGATGTGTGCGTCGATGAGCTGCCGCCCGATGTCCTCGATGCGCGCCAGCCGCTCGTCACTGTGGTTCTGGATGTAGTTCTCTAGATCCTGCGCCGGTTGCAACGGGTCAAGTGCCAGTGCTCATGGTAGCAGGCGTCATTACCGTGCTTGTTCGAATATCGTAGGAGTGACTTTATGCACTGATGTTTCAACAAGTAATTTCGGTTTACATTCACTAGATGAGTGCGAGTACGAGTGAGTATTCGATTTTGCAAGATTGTTAAGTACTGGCAGATAGCTGATGTTATAAGAAGTAACTTAGGATACTTTGATTTTGGAAAAATAATTAGGGTTCCGCGCAGAAAAATTCAAACCCATGAAATTGTAAACAAAATCTGATTCAAGTAATTGATTACCATACTTCCCGTATGGTAATAAATTACTAAAAACTATGCGTACAAAGTCACAGGCACAGCTAGTTTAAAATAAAAGTAGAAGCCTTATTTACACGTTTTTTCAAAAACTGCAATAACCCTATTTGAACTTAAGTTTAAAATTTACCTACTCCTTGAAAAAAAAACAAAATACATATCATATATATATATATGGGTGACAAAAGAGCACATAGTCCACCTGATGGTAAGTGGACGCTGTTGCCCATACTGCAAGTAAAGAATGTGGTCCTACTCCAGTCGAACCTTAAGCTGAACCATTCTTGCTACAATGCAGCTGCAGCGTGGCTTTACCACTTATATAAAGAATAAAAAAATATATAAAATAACAGAGATCTCTCTCATAGAATACCAGCGTAAAATAGCAGCTTAATGCTACTGTGTTTCGTATGGTGAGTTTAGAGAACCGGAAACTCCTTTTACTGGATACGAGGCATTCTATCTTAGTCCTCACGGGTGACAACGCATCTGCATTTTGATTCGTAGTTGAGGATGGATGTAGATGGGCCACAGCAACTACGAGGGCGTTCAATGTATTCTCAGTATGAGTATGATAGAAAAAAGATAATATTATGAAATATTTTTTATATTTCCATATAGTCTCTCTGCTCTCTAAAAAAAGCCTTTCTATTCCCTTGAAAAAATATTCTTCGTCTTGGCCTGAAAACTGCTCATTTACAGTGGACTTGAGCTCATTATCGTCAGCAAATCGCTTTCCCCGAAGGTCTTTATTTAAGTTTGGGAATAAAAATACTCACTAGGTGCTAGATCTAAGATGTATGGTGGGTGGTTAATTTCCTCAAACCCGCAGTCTCCTGTTCTTTTACAGCGGACTTGAGCTCATTATCGTCAGCAAATCGCTTTCCCCGAAGGTCTTTATTTAAGTTTGGGAATAAAAATACTCACTAGGTGCTAGATCTAAGATGTATGGTGGGTGATTAATTTCCTCAAACCCGCAGTCTCGTACAGCAGCCTTGGAGAGCCGCGCCGTGTAAACCGGTGCGTTGTCATGAAGAAGCAGCACTCCCTTGTGGAGCTTTCCTCTTCTCTTTTCTTTTATTGCTTCTCTCAAACGGCGTAAAGTGGCTTAGTCTCCTGTTTACTCTCAGGGTCACTGTGGTGAACCCACGTTTCATCTCCTGTAACTATCCTATCGAAAACACTTGCTTGGTCGTCACCACACAACTCTAAAAACTCCCTATGACAGTCAATCCGCAGCTCCTTTTGAAGCGCTGTGAGCATTCGCGGCATCCATCTTGCACTGACTTTTGTGAGGTTTAGATTAGTCATGCAATATAGTGTGTATGGTACCAATGGATAGGTTAGTAATTTCTGCTAATATCTTAATTTTTACTTGTGCATCTTCTAAAACAAGTTTTTCAATAATTTTCACACTTTCTTCTGTAGTCGCTGTGATTGGCCCACTCGGGCGGGGGTCATCTTCGATGCTTTTTCTGCCTCTTTTGAATTCACATGACCACTTCTGTACGGTTGACATTGGAGGAGCAGAGTCTTGGTAAACGGCCACCATTTCTTCATAGATGTTTTTTTAGCTTTTCCTTGTTTAGTGAGGAATTTAATCACCGCATGGTGTTCAATTTTTTTCAACATTGTCGAGTCAGCCATTCCCGTCGTCTATGAATGAAGGTATCATAAGAAGTAACGAAGTTATCAAGACGAAATTTCATATTTATACTCTATGAATACCCGTAATGAATTTTTTTACTGCCCACATTATCACATCAAATAACCCTAATACCGAGAATACATTGAACACCCCTCGTACTTACCATCATTAAAAAAAAGATTTGATACTGTAAATAATTTAGAATATTGTTCATAATGTAAGAATGGAGTGTGTATGTTTATGTGTGTGTGTGTGTGTGCGTGTGTGTGTGTGTGTGCGTGTGTGTGTGTGTGTGTGTGTGTGTGTGTGTGTGTGTGTGTGTGTGTGTTTATGTGTGTGTGTGTGTGTGTGCGTGTGTGTGTGTGTGTGGTGCACTCACGTATAGCTGGTCGGAGATGTCCTCTGCGTCGGCGCGCGGCTGCGGGCGCTGCAGGCGGCGCTGCAGCCCGTCCAGCCAGGCCGCCTGCTGCGCCAGCCACGCGCGCAGCTCGCCCGACTCGTGCCACGCCTCCGCCAGCACCCTGCGCAGGACCGCCCCACTCAGTACGCACACGCACGCCGGCAGGCACACACCCACACCCACACACACACACACTCACTTGTAGCGCTCGTACACCGCGTGCGTGGAGCGCGACCACAGCGCGCACAGCTGCGTCAGCCGCCGCGCCAGCGTCGCCGCGCGCTGCTCCGCCGCCAGCAGCATCTCGTTACCTGCACCCGGTACAACATATACACGCTTATTTTGCAATATACGGACAAATTTGCAGAGAAGGTTCAGAATAGGTAATATAAGCGAATGGTGAAAAAAAATAAGAAAAAACTTAAACATTTTGTCCTTTTTATCTTTTATATTCAAAATGTGTGGAAATGCATTATTTTAACTGATTGTCATTCATAAATATATAGCACCGATTGCGCCCATTACGCACGGACACATTTGTAAGGGAGTGTTGAATTCGGAAGCAGTCGGTGGCGTTCGGCGCTAGCGCTCTGTTACAGATTTAGGTATCTAATAATTGTTTTGACTCGGTAAAAACGTCTCCCGCCCTTTCTTTCCGTACGCCGTTACACCGCTAAGTACGTTCGCCCGGCCCGCCCATAGCGTGACTTGACCGTGACTTCATTACGTACAGGTGCACACTGGTACGGAGTTAAAAATATTTTTAAATTTTCATAGGTAGTATTTACCTATCACTTCGTTAGCAATGACACCACAAAAATATTCGAACCGCGAATATTATAACATGGTACGGTGTTACATTTTAAGCAATGAAGCTTTACGTGGTGCGCACGTTACGTCCAACACGACAGTGATCCATGTAATTAATGTGAAAAATAATTTAAAGAAACGTGCTCAACTGTGCATTGAGAGTAACGGCAGATACTCCATTTTGAACACCAATTAAAATACCAATAAATTAGTGTTATTTTAGTGATTGCATATTTAAGTGTAAATAGTTCGTTGTTGTAAATAGTTAATATTTTTAAATTGTAATAGTTGTAAATACTTGATTTCAATTTTTTAAATACCCCATAAATAAGACTGAAGAAATGTTTTTTAATTTTATTTTTTATGAATTAAATGCCAGTTTAAAGTATGAAGTGAAAATTGGAATTATAATTCGCGTCGCGTAGTTATCATCTTAGTAGCGAGCGTGTCATTAAGGAAGTAAATAGTAGGCAAAAGTTCCGTACATTGATTCGTGCACACACGAGCGCGCGGACGCTGTAGTTGTTGCCCATAAATCACATTCAATTTCGGATATTTTCAAATAAATGTAGAAACCTTCTCCACGCGTATTTTAAAACTGCACAAAGTGTTTAGCAATATTTATATTTTGAAATAACAATAAAAATAACCCTGTCTAGTAATCTGCCAAGTAATACTTGCTACCTGCCACACCACTGGAAGGGCCTATGTCCAGCAGTTGACTTAAAAAAGCTGATAAAGTGATCAAAACGCCGGCATAAAACAAAACATAACAAGCTTAAAAGTTAAAATAGTAATTAAATAAACCCGATTGCATAAAAAAGTTTATCAAAAAGAGAAAAATTATATACCCTATGTCACCTTAACAACTAAGACGAATCTAACGACACGACACCCCATTTGTTAAAATCCGTCAAGTTCGTTTAAGCTACAGAGCATACTAAAGTAATAAACATACATACATACTCTCGAAAACCATTACTCTTCTTCTGGGACAGCCGGATAAAAAGTGTTTGTGCGTGTGTCAATAATATGTGAAAGAAATGTATATTTTAATGTCTTCTCTGTAATTTAATTTTCACAGAACTTATACTTAGGTCACTCAATAAGTTTTGTGATGCCCGAAATTTAAAAATGGAACACACCCGTGTTATATGTTTCTAAAAAGCAAATTTATTTAAAAATAGAACTCCATAAACCAATTGCTCAATATAAAAAAAAAAACAAAGTTCTATTAATTTTCCTGCAACGCTTCCGAGCTTTTTCATTTAAAACGATGGATCTTAACCGTGAACATTTGCGCTATGATATATTATGATTTTAAATTTGGTTTAACAGAACAATTAAGTTTACAACGGTTACAATCAGCATTAGGGGACTCAGCTCCATCACGCGCAACAATTTTTAGGTGGTTTGTTGAATTCAAAAGGGGTATAATTAATCTTAAAGATGACCAAAGAACCGGGGCCCGCAAACAGCAGTAACGGCAGAAAATGTATGCACTACTGAAATGTTGGTACGAGAAGACCCACGAACCACATATAATCGAAAAGATTGTAGGCATTAGTTCGGGGAGCATTCATACCATCCTCCATCAATATCTTGGAGTGAGGAAGCTTTGTTGTCGATGGATCCCTCGTTTGCTCTCCGAAAGCGAAAAACAGACTAGTGTGGATTGGTGCCATGAAACGTTTTGAAAACGGGGCATCTAGGCGTGTTTCAGAAATCGTTACTGGTGACGAGACATGGATCTATCAATATGATCCGGAAAATAAAAGGCAATCATCGGTATGGGTCTACTCAGAAGGACAGTTACCGACAAAACTGCAAAGACCTCGCAACGTCCGTAAAAAAATGGTGGCTAGTTTTTTTTCGCGGAGCGGACATTTGTCGACGTCAATGCTGGAAAATTGTAGATCAGTCAACTCTGAATGGTATACTACAGTTGCATTACCCAAAACTTTTCAAGCTGTGCGGGAGAGAAGACCAAAGACCGGGCTTCAGGCAATCATGCTGCATCACGATAACGCCTCTTCACATACCTCCCTTAGAACAAAAGCATTTATTGAGGAATCTGGTGTTGAAACTCTAAGTCACCCACCCTACAAGCCTGACTTAGCTCCTTGTGATTTCTTTTTGTTCCCAAGAGTAAAATATAAAATAAAAGGCAAGTTTTTTTCAGGCGCCGAAAAGCCGTGGCTGCCTACGACGAACCGATTTCCGACCTGTCAGATCAAGACTGGCAAAAGTGTTTTCAGAATTGGTTTAGGCGAATGGAACTTTGTATAGAGCATGATGGAGAATATTTTTAAAAGATGTAAAATAAATATTAATAGTATCTAGAATACTTTTTGTATATCTTAAAGCTTATTCAGTGTCCTACGTATGATTAAATCATTTTTACGTGGTAGAGCCATGCTGCAGCTATATTAATAGTATAGTTGTAGCACGAATGGGTCGTCTCGACAGGGGAAGGACCACGCTCTCACAGAATACCAGCGTAAAATAGCAGCTTAATGCTGCTGTGTTTCGTATGGTGAGTGTAGAGAACCGGAGACCCTTTTTACTGGAAAAGAGGCATTCTATCTTAGTCCTCACGGCTGACAACGCATCTGCATTTAAATTTGCAAACGAAGATAGATGTAGATGTCTATGTGCCACAGCAACCACTTACCATCAGGTGGACTGTGTGCTCGTTTGTCACCCTTATTCTATAAAAAAAAAACATAGGATACAGGAATTTAATGATACAAATATAGACTTGGTCAGACCAGGATCACAGAATAAATAATAGTACATATAAGATCAGAAGGATCACTCTCTGAGAGTTTAAAACGACCTTAAAATAGTTAAAATAGCCTACGGTTTGTTGTGGCGCGCGTATTAAGGGTGCGTTTGCAAATCGGACGAAATTATGCTGTTTTTCGGTACATTTTGTGACAAAACTAAACCAAATCAAACATAGCTAATTGCTACCACGTATAGAATGGTTCTTCATCTTCAAATGGTGGTGAGTTTTTTTGTTGAAAATAATAGTTTTTTATATTGTAAATACGATCTTCCCTAGCCATTTTCTACAAAATTAACGATACAGGCTTATGTTTAGGTACATTTTTGTTCTATTATCAACATATATTAAGATTTCTAAAAAAACTATAAGTAGGCAGACATATTCAATAAAAAATAGTGGTTTTTACTTTTTATCAAAATGTCACAAATAGTCGTAAAAAAAATAAAAACTGATGCTTATTTTGTCACATATTTTGCTAATACGGTTGAATCATAATGGATTGCAATAAGGGTTATTTTACTTTTTGGTGCCTGTTTTGATTTATTGTACAAAAATTTCGATGAAACCTCAGTCCGCGCTCGGTCGCCGTCATGAGTGGATACTGTATCGCCTGCCTGATTGCAGCAGCCGAAAAAGATCGCTGTACACACACAAAACATTCGAATTTGATACATAGATACTTGACAAGGCAAAATAATATTATTATTTTTATAATCACACATTTTTTTAATAATATTTTCTTTCGCTGAAAGTAAGTGGGATTTATATATATAAATAATTATATAAATGCCTATTCGTCTTGGACTTTATGGAGTGATCTGAAAGTGTTCATCGGTGACTGCTACTGGAACTCCTAGTCGAGTAGAACTAGATATGCCGAGTTTGGGCTCGTTTTGTTAGTTATGATGAGACTTTACCTCCAGACTTGATGGAGAGACCTGATGGTGTACTTCGGTGACCATTACTGGAACTCCTGGACGAGTAGAACTAGGTGTGCCAAGTTTGGGCTCGTTTTGTTAGTTATGATGAGACTTTACCTCCAGACTTGATGGAGACCTGATGGTGTACTTCGGTGACCATTACTGGAACTCCTGGACAGTAGAACTAGGTGTGCCAAGTTTGGGCTCGTTTTGTTAGTTATGATGTGATTTTACCTCGGACTTGATGGAGACCTGATGGTGTACTTCGGTGACCATTACTGGAACTCCTGGACGAGTAGAACTAGGTGTGCCAAGTTTGGGCTCGTTTTGTTAGTTATGATGAGACTTTACCTCCGGACTTGATGGAAAGACCTGATGGTGTACTTCGGTGACCATTACTGGAACTCCTGGACGAGTAGAACTAGGTGTGTCTGTCACTCCATCAAGTCCGGGGGTAAGTTCTTATCATAACTAACAAAACGAGCCCAAACTCAGCACACATAGTTCTACTCGTCCAGGAGTTCAGCAATGCTAAGTACACCATCAAGCCTGGAGGTTAGGTAACATAATAACTAAGAAAACGAGTCCAAACTCGGCACACCTAGTTCTACTCGTCCAGGAATTCAGCAGTAGTCACCGAAGTACACCATCAAGTCTCCATCAAGCCTGGACGTTAGGTCTCATAATAACTAACAAAACGAGCCCAAACTGGCACACCTAGTTCTACCTGTCCAGGAATTCCAGCAGTAGTCACCGAAGTACACCATCAGGTCACTCTATCAAGTCCGAGGTAAGCTCATCATGACTAACAAAACGAGCCCAAACTCGGCACACCAAGTTCTACTCTTCCAGGAATCAGCAGTAGTCACCGAAGTACACCATCAAGTCTCTCCATCAAGCCTGGACGTTAGGTCTCATAATAACTAACAAAACGAGCCCAAACTCGGCACACCTAGTTCTACTGTCCAGAATTCCAGTAGTCACCGAAGTACACCATCAGGTCATTCTATCAAGTCCGGAGTAAGCTCTCATCATGACTAACAAAACGAGCCCAAACTCCACACCTAGTTCTACTGTCCAGGAATCAGCAGTAGTCACCGAAGTACACCATCAGGTCACTCTATCAAGTCCGGAGGTAAGCCTCATCATGACTAACAAAACGAGCCCAAACTCGGCACCTAGTTCTACTCGTCCAGGAATTCCAGTAGTCACCGAAGTACACCATCAGGTCATTCTATCAAGTCCGGAGGTAAGCTCTCATCATGACTAACAAAACGAGCCCAAACTGGCACACCTAGTTCTACTGTCCAGAATTCCAGCAGTAGTCACCGAAGTACACCATCAGGTCACTCTATCAAGTCCGAGGTAAGCTCATCATGACTAACAAAACGAGCCCAAACTCGGCACACCTAGTACTACTCGTCGAGGAGTTCCAGTAGCTGTCACCGAAGTATACCTTCGTCACTTCACCAAGGCCGAAGCTAAAGTCTTATCATAACTAACAAAACGAGCCCAAACTCGGCACACCTAGTACTACTCGTCGAGGAGTTCCAGTAGCTGTCACCGAAGTATACCTTCGTCACTTCACCAAGGCCGAAGCTAAAGTCTTATCATAACTAACAAAACCAGCCCAAAGTCCACAGCCACCATCTCACTGCTAGTAGTGGGCTTCTAGTGCCTAGCAGTCTCTGGAGCAGCTATTCGTATTTCGTATGTAATATATTTTTGTAGGTATAAGAAATGAGAAAAAAAATCAATCTTTCAAATTATCAAAATGTTTTTACTTGATTACGATTCCCACACCCGCAGCTAACCGTGCGTACACTTGTGTGTGTGACCCGTGTCAATGTAATAGTTCGATTCTATACCTATCAATTTTGCAAACGCGTCCTTAAATCAAAATGCACCTTACATCCGCGTGCGAGTCTGTACCACTTAGCCCGTTACGCGCCTTTGATAAGGCCGCTCCCTACTGTAGGGTTAGGTGTTGTGAGAAAACAAATTGAATCCTTTAATATTAGTTGGTAGTAGAATACACCGAGGTGTTATGCAATGTATTAGTAATTTGCTGATAATAAGAACATTATTGTTCAATGTGAGGAAGATTAATATTAACATCGAGAAAAATTAAGATTATTATAACAACGTGAATGTATTTGAAACTCAGATAATTTACCTACTTACCATTTTTAACCGACTTCAAAAAACGAGGAGGTACTCAATGTGTTACCTCAGAACTTGATTCTAGGTGAACCGATTTTGATGATTTTTTTTTTATTTGAAAGCTGGTGCTTACTATTTATATATCCCATATAACTTCTGGTCAGATCTTGATATTTGATCAAGATCTGATCAGAAGTTTTGGAATTATCTTAAATAATGCGTATTATAATGCGTATTAATATTGAAGTCGGTTGTACAATTTTTTTAATTTCATTACTTGTTTCTCTTCCTCTATTTTTAAAAAACGTTACCTCCACTCTAGGATTTTCTCGCTACTATGTATCGCGGTGGCAGTTTACATACATAGATTTCACAAGGTCAAACATCCAGACCCAGAACAATTATTTGTAGGCCATACAAATATTTGTTCCGTGCGGGATTCGAATCCGCGGCACTTAGCGCTACAACTCATTGCTAAGCCTCTGCGTCACGGAGCTGTCACTTGTTTGTTTCACATTTTTTGCTATTTACAAACATGCGAAACGCGACCGCATTATTAATGAAAGAGTGGCAATGTTATGCAAAATAAGTGGATAAAAGAAAGAGATTGAAAATATTCAATCTCTTTCTTGTATTGAACAAGTGTTAAAGTAATAACCAGTATATGTTGATCTTGCATCAGTAGGCAGTCATTAGTACTGGGAGGTCTACTTACACTGAACAATTTTTAAGGTGTATTTTTTTTTTGAGGGAATTATACGCAAAAAATTCGAAAACTGCGAAGCTGTGGTCGGATCGCTAATCAAATGATAAATCCATAACTATGGCGTCAGTAACTAGGTGCCTAATTATCTAGATCTACCTATAAATAAGAATATCTTACCTTTCGATATCCTTAGGAACAGTAGAGAATGAAAAGTCGACATTCCTATTGTTTTTTAAGCACCCATATGCTATGCAGTACCTTTTGGCTTTTTGAGTGCCCATCCTTGAATAAAAACTCAAAAATAAATATCAAAAGTGCCTAAATACTTATAAGGGAAAAATACTTTTTTGTTAACGTAAGGTGCGCGTCATCACGAATGTGCGCGTGACAACCTCACTGAATTAGCCTCTTGTAGGCGGCCGCGCAGCGTAGGTATATTTTCATGCCTAAAGCACGGAGTGAGACAGGCCTGGTATTATAAAGAAATTTCAGTGACTTAGAACAATTTTTTCCTGATAAACAAACATACCTTCCTCGTTGACGCTGCGGAACTGCGTGGCTCGCTCGTCGCACTGTTCTTTGAGCGTTTGGAAACGGGTCTTCATGCGGTACAATTCTGCCGAATCACGGATTTTACACTCTTCCTCGCTCGGCATCTGCTGCTCCAGACTCCGCAGGAATTCCTCTAGCTGCAAAAAAACATTTATGTCGTTAAGATTTTGGAATCAATTTCACCTAATATGAATAATTTATATTATTAAATAGGAACTAATATGTACTTGAGTTTGTAAGGGCTTACGTTGCATTATTGTAATACTGTGTAACGGTTCGACGCCGGGCTGGCAGTTAGCCGGACCGAATAGGTAGTTGTTATAGAGTGGAAATAAATACAGTAATATTCAAACAGACTTTGGATTATTTAGCATCTACACCTATAGGTGACGATAGGGCTAACTCACAAGTTATTTGAGTGTTTAAGTATTATGTTACAGATATTGAGTTCAATTATCAGAAAGCTAATATTTATATAAAATAAAAACTATTATAGTATACAAAATTTTAGAAGGAAAATAATTTTTTTGCTTGACATTTTGTAAATCCTTATCGTTATGTTATGAAAAATTCTATGGAGATGTAAAGCGAATAAAGTGTAGTCTTGAAAGTAAATTACTATTCATGTGGTCCTTCGAGTCGGATGAATTTAGTCGTTTGTAAGATTATGATTGTTTAAGAATGCCAATATAGAGTAAATGACTTTCATACATAGGGCTGTACTAGATTTCGTCAATATATTTTGAGAGACGCGAAATATCTTTGGAACAAAGAGAAAATAGTAAATATTACAATATTTTTTATAAATTGTGAGTAACACGTGGATTTATATAGTAATGTTGTGTACACTGAAGTAATATGAAGAGACTAGAACAGACGCCAAGACTTGGGTTGGTAGCAACACGCGTTAGAGCCTACGGGTTCTCGTATTCTTTTTATTTTACTTCCAAGGCGTCTAACTTCGTACAAATCAATAAGGTCGTATTCGAGTGTAAGTAGAGTGAATAGACACACAAGTGTAGTGGAGTAGTGAGTACGTACGTGGTCGATCTGTTCGAAGAGGCGCTGCGTGCGCTGTAGCGCGTCGTCCAGGCGGCGCGCGAGGTCGGGCAGCGCGGCGCACAGCGCGTCGTGGCGGCGCCGCAGCTCGCGCACGCGCCGCAGCCGCGCGCCGTCCTCCGCGCGCGCGCCTGCCGCCTCGGCGCCGGCCAGCGGCCTGCGCGCCCGCCTGCTCGCGCTGCAGCTCGCGCGCGCGCTGCAGCAGCGCCCGCAGCTCGCGCGGCTCCGCACCCGCCGCGCCGCCCGCGCCCGCTGCCTGCTGCTGCAGCTGCTCGCCCGCGTGCACCCAGCGCTCCGCGGCCGAGCACGCGCGCTCCAGCTCCGCCACCAGCTGCACGCCTGCGCACGCACGCACGCTACATAAACACACAGCACACTACGCACGCGCCAAACCCACGCATACCTCACGCCCAACTTAACACAAACTCATTGTGCCATCGTAGCCACTACGACTAGATTTCTTGGTTCCCATCGCAACCGAAATCAACATTAACTATACAATAACATGGAATTATTATAAAATTAGAAATACGTGTCACAATGTCAAACCCTATCTATATCAATATAATATCTCTTGCGTAATCATCAAGTTCCAATTATTTAAAAAATGTCGCCAGTCATAAAATCGATTAAAAAGAAATCATATACTCTATGTAGTGTAAACGAAAAAATTACTTGTAATGAATTTTATGTCGTAAACGATATTTGATCTATATCCTCAACATAAATATTAATAATATAACAACATATCGGCAAAACGTTATCAGATATCATAATATTATTTATACTTCTCATGTAGGTGATATTAATTTACTGAAAATATACATTCCTATATTTAATATAATATCACATAATACTTAATAATATATTTTTTTTATAGGAGAGGGGGCAAACGAGCATGCGGCTCACCTGATGGTGAGCCGCATGCACGTTTACGGCCGCCCATGAACAACTGCAACACCAGGGGAACCAGAGGAATTGCAGATGCGTTGCCGGCCTTTTAAAAAGCCTTTTTATGGCAAACATACTCTTTCTGACGGTAAAAAAATTAAATAATCAACAAATGTCATTCTATCGCTGTATGTAACAGCATACATAACATTACAAAAAAAAAATTAATCATACCTTGCTCCAGTTTCTCGATCTTCTGTTTCAAAATTGTCTGACAGTCTGTAAACTTAGTGACCAAGTTCTCTACGCTACTTCGTAGATTCAAGTCAGGCACACTCCCGGTGTCGTACTTCTCCCTTCTCTCCTTCACGACCGCGTCGTATACGGGCTGCAATTCCTCGAATTGTCTCTGCAATCGTTTCAACTCTCCGATCTTTTTCTCCATCTCTTCCTGCGTGGAAATTATGACGTGCTCGGCTAATATTTGAGACTCTATCTCCGCTATCTTATTTTGAATCTCTTTAAAGGTGTCTCCCTGTACCTCTCCTTTTTTCTGGCCGATGGCCAACTTCAGCTCGACCTCTTTTTTTATCAAATACGACAGCACCTCCTCGTATTCGTCGCTGATTCGTTTCGTTTCGTGTTGTATATGATCCTTGTGCGCTTGCGGTAGCGGCTTAGTGAGCAGTATGATGGACTGCGCGGCGAGTTCTTTGAGACGCATGTCGAGCTGCTTGAGAGCGCGTAGCTTGTTGCGCACGTGTATGAGCTGGTTGTGCGAGGGCGGGGCGGCGGCAGGGTGCGCGGGGCGGTCGTGCAGCATGCGCTGGCACCAGGCGCGCACCTCCTGCAGCTGCTCCCACAGCGCTGTAGCGCTGTCGTCGAACTTGTCCCTATCGTCCAGCAGCTCCAGCGAGTGCTGCACACGATACAGTCGGCGCTGCACGTCCTCGCAGCGGCGAGTCAGCTCCTCAATGCTCGCCGCGTGATGCTGCGCCTCGTCTGCAACACGCGGAACAGCCGGGGCCTATTTACTATGTGCGTTACACATTTGTATGATATTGTGATAAAAAAATTATTATGTGAAATGTGTATTGTTAAAGAGGATGTAGAAGAGGTTGAAAAAATGATTTAATTATTTAAATACTAACATGATGAATAAGCCAACACTTCACCAATTATGGTAAGTTATTACTACAGCTTATGTTAAACAGCTTCAAATATAGAAAACAATAGATAAATAATTTACTGGTTGAGGACAAAATAAAATATCTCACAGCCTAATTTTACATTGCCTAATAAAACAGAATATAAAAAACAAATTTTTTGTGTAAGATAATTTTAATTTTACTTATTGTCAGTGTGTGTGTGTGTGTGTGTGTGTGTGTGTGTGTGTGTGTGTGTGTGTGAGTGTGTATGTACGCGCGCGCGCGTGTGTGTGTGCGTGTGTGCTTCCGTCTGTGCGTGTCTGTATTGTGTAGAGTATTGTGAGTGTGTGGTTCGCGTGTAACAGCGGTCGGCGGTGGGGACCTGCGCGTGCGAGTTGCGCGCGGCGCTGCTCGCACTCGCGCCGCAGCCGTCCGTCTGTGCGTGCGTGCGTGTCTGTATTGTGTAGAGTATTGTGAGTGTGTGGTTCGCGTGTAACAGCGGTCGGCGGTGGGGACCTGCGCGTGCGAGTTGCGCGCGGCGCTGCTCGCACTCGCGCCGCAGCCGTCCGTCTGTGCGTGCGTGCGTGTCTGTATTGTGTAGAGTATTGTGAGTGTGTGGTTCGCGTGTAACAGCGGTCGGCGGTGGGGACCTGCGCGTGCGAGTTGCGCGCGGCGCTGCTCACCTCGCGCCGCAGCCGTCCGTCTGCGTGCGTGCGTGTCTGTATTGTGTGAGTATTGTGGTGTGTGGTTCGCGTGTACAGCGGTCGGCGGTGAGGACCTGCGCGTGCGAGTTGCGCGCGGCGCTGCTCGCACTCGCGCCGCAGCCGTCCGTCTGTGCGTGCGTGCGTGTCTGTATTGTGTAGAGTATTGTGAGTGTGTGGTTCGCGTGTAACAGCGGTCGGCGGTGGGGACCTGCGCGTGCGAGTTGCGCGCGGCGCTGCTCGCACTCGCGCCGCAGCCGTCCGTCTGTGCGTGCGTGTCTGTATTGTGTAGAGTATTGTGAGTGTGTGGTTCGCGTGTAACAGCGGTCGGCGGTGGGGACCTGCGCGTGCAGTTGCGCGCGGCTGCTCGCACTCGCGCCGCAGCCGTCCGTCTGTGCGTGCGTGCGTGTCTGTATTGTGTGAGTATTGTGAGTGTGTGGTTCGCGTGTAACAGCGGTCGGCGGTGGGGACCTGCGCGTGCGAGTTGCGCGCGGCGCTGCTCACACTCGCGCCAACCGTCCGTCTGTGCGTGCGTGCGTGTCTGTATTGTGTAGAGTATTGTGGTGTGGTTCGCGTGTAACAGCGGTCGGCGGTGGGGACCTGCGCGTGCGAGTTGCGCGCGGCGCTGCTCGCACTCGCGCCGCAGCCGTCCGTCTGTGCGTGCGTGCGTGTCTGTATTGTGTAGAGTATTGTGAGTGTGTGGTTCGCGTGTAACAGCGGTCGGCGGTGGGGACCTGCGCGTGCGAGTTGCGCGCGGCGCTGCTCGCACTCGCGCCGCAGCCGCTCCGCCAGCGCGCGCGCCGCTTCCCTCACAGCGCCGCCACCACCATCATCACTCGCACCAACATCCGCCAGCTCACCCTCGCACTGCGCACACAATATAAAATACTTAAAAATAACATGTGTAGTCCATTCGCGGTAGAAGTGAAATCATCAGAAAATTACGAGTAAAATTGTTTTGTAATAGCGACTCGAAGGAACCATAAAATTATGGTTGTGTGGCGTGGTTCAAAGGAACCAAAACAAAATGGCGGAGAACGCCGCGTGTATACTATACTATATAGTTTAGACAATAGACCCTTGCGTAAAATTGATTAAATTCGTTGGCTGGCACGAAGGGAAGATGAGCTGCTGCGAAATAAGGAACAATAAATAAAACAGCTCATAAGAAAAGGAATGAACAGCACAATACCTTGACAATGGGCGGCGTATCTCGTATCTTCGACTGCTGCTGGGCGCGCGATGAATTATGATGATACTTGAACTCTTTCCCGATAAATTCGTATGCACCAAAAACAAACTTCCAGCGATTAAATTGGGGTTTGCGTCGACAACTATGCTGTCGGACGACTGTTCGACACGGCGATCCAATTCACTCTCGGTATGCTAGGAAAAGGAGGTGGGAGAAGGAAGTTTTGCCAGCCAAACATTAACTAATACCCTCTAAACTAACGAAATACAAAACGTATGCGGTGGCGCAACCAAAGGTAAAGTCATTTTATAGAACAAAAACTATCACAGTGTCACGTAAAATAGACGCTAGATAGCCTAAAAACGACTAATTTAATATGTAGGGGACATGCTGATATTACAATAAACAGTTGCGCCTATGACTCAATAGAGAACAGTCGTTTCATTCCGCGTCCGCACGCTAACCTACGTACACACACCCACACATAAACTTATATGTGGTGAGTGGTGACCCCGATAGAATACGCGTTGCTCGCGGCTGTGCTCGGAAACATGTACGCAGCGAACTATCTATACCCAACGATGCCACTGCCGGCAAGTACACCAGCTCAGGAGCCACCAGAAAACGTACCTGACGTCTCTGCAGTGTCGGTCGCAGGAGATTCCAGATTTCTGGCCCGAGAACCCACGCCTGTGGTTCGTACAAGTGGAGGCCATCTTAACACCGCAAAAAACATCAGATATTAATAAATATTACATGGTCGTGGCGAAACTGAAGAAGGAGGACATACAGCAAGTGGCAGATATTTTGTCAAAATTTTGAAACTTTGAAAAATAGACTACTGCAAATATACGAAGAGTCGGAGACGAGACAGATCCAGAAATTAATATCAAAAGTAGAATTGCGATACGAAAAGCCTAGTCAACTGTTAAGAAGAATGAAGGAATTGGCTAGAGGAATAATAGAGGACGATACCCTGAATATACTTTGGCAAGGCCACTTACCGTTCTCAGGGAGAGCTGTCCTCACAGTAACATTGTCCCAGGACCTGGATAGTTTAGCGAGTGTAGCGGACAAAATTATGGAAACCTACCAGCCGGCACGCATCAGTGAGGTTTCCCTGAGTCGACAAGAACCTGTAACAGCATACGATGTAGCAGCAATCATGGCGGAGATATCAAAAATAAACCTAAAAATGGCAGAAATGAATCAGGACAGGGCAAGATACAGAGTCAGGAATAAGAGCAGGAGCAGGAACAGGATTTTTTCTCGGTCAGCTACCAGGAGCAGCAGAACGCCTGACAGCCCAAACTGGTTGTGTTCGTACCATTACAGATTCAGAACGCGAGCCAGGAAGTGTGTGCCGCCTTGCAACCGGAGGAACCCCACAGCACCATCGCAGACGTCGCCACCAACGTCATTGGGAAACTAGATAAGGTGCAGCAGACGGCGGGAGGCTGCACAATCAAGGACTACCGCCTAATTGTAAGTGACAGAACTTCTCGCATAAGATTTCTATTTCAATTTCATAAGATCTCTAATTTAAATCTCTTGTCTCTTTTTCGTGTCGCTTGTTCGTTTCATTGAGATTCAAATCACTACGAATCTAAAGAAGTTTTCACTTCAAAAAGAATGAATTTAGAAAAAGACTTTTTCTACCAATTTACAACGAGTGATACTGTCAGTGCCAATGTTAAGGGTGCGTTTGCAAATCGAGCAAAATTATGCTGTTTTTCGGTACATTTTGTGACAAAACTAAACCAAATCAAACATAGCTAATTGCTACCACGTATAGAATGGTTCTTCATCTTCAAATGGTGGTGACTTTTTTGTTGAAAATAATAGTTTTTTATATTGTAAATACGATCTTCCCTAGCCATTTTCTACAAAATTAACGATACCGGCTCATGTTTAGGTACATTTTTTGTTCTATTATCAACATATGTTTAGATTTCTAAAAATACTGTAAGTAGGCAGACATATTCAATAAAAAATGGTGGTGTTTACTTTTTATCAAAATGTCACAAATAGTCGTAAAAAAATAAAACTGATGCTCGTTTTGTTAGTTATGATGAGACTTTACCTCCGGACTTGATGGAGAGATCTGATGGGGTACTTCGGTGACTATTACTGGAACTCCTGGACGAGTAGAACTAGGTGTTATTGGTTGGGCTCGTTTTGTTAGTTATGATGAGGCTTTACCTCCGGACTTGATGGAGAGACCTGATGGTGTGTGGTGACCATTACTGGAACTCCTGGACGAGTAGAACTAGGTGTGCCAAGTTTGGGCTCGTTTTGTTAGTTATGATGAGGTTTTACCTCCGGACTTGATGGAGACCTGATGGTGCCGGTGACCATTACTGGAACTCCTGGACGAGTAGAACTAGGTGTGTCTGGCACTCCATCAAGTCCGGGGTAAGTTCTTATCATAACTAACAAAACGAGCCAAACTCGGCACACCTAGTTCTACTCGTCCAGGAATCCAGCAGTAGTCACCGAAGTACACCATCAGGTCACTCTATCAAGTCCGGAGGTAAGCTCATCATGACTAACAAAACGAGCAAACTCGGCACACCTAGTTCTACTCGTCCAGGAATTCCAGCAGTAGTCACCGAGTACACCATCAGGTCACTATCAAGTCCGGAGGTAAGCTCTCATCATGACTAACAAAACGAGCCCAAACTCGGCACACCTTGTACTACTCGTCGAGGAGTTCCAGTAGCTGTCACCGAAGTATACCTTCAGTCACTTCACCAAGTCCGAAGCTAAAGTCTTATCATAACTAACAAAACCAGCCCAAAGTCTACAGCCACCATCTCACTGCTAGTAGTGGGCTTCTAGTGCCTAGCAGTCTCTGGAGCAGCTATTCGTATTTCGTATGTAATATATTTTGTAGGTATAAGAAATGAGAAAAAAAATCAATCTTTCAAATTATCAAAATGTTTTTACTTGATTAAGATTCCCACACCCGCAGCTAACCGTGCGTACACTTGTGTGTGTGACCCGTGTCAATGTAATAGTTCGATTCTATACCTATCAATTTTGCAAACGCGTCCTTAAATAAATATTAATAGCGGTTCAGTGATCGATGCGATGCACGCAGAAACAGATTATGATTAAGGAGTCCTCACGTGCTGCAGCTGTTTTTGAGCGTCGCGCGCCCAAGAGTCGAAGGCCTGGAAGTGGCGCGCACCCTCGTCGCCCAGCCGCGGCTTCTTGCTGGCCGTGTGGTCGTCGCTCGTCGTCGTTGCCGTCGCCGTCGTCGTGGTCGTGGTCTCGACTCGCATCGTCGTCGTTACCGTGCTCGTATCTGCGTCTATCGGCGTCGGCGTCTCCATTGTTTCTTCCGTCGTGTCGATTTCGAATTCGAAACCTAACTCGCGTATCTATAATAAACCGGTAGTATAAACATTAGAAATACCTATAAAAATATATCGACTATCAAAACAACAATATTAATGTAACATAAGTTAGCTTCATGGTAAAGATATTATATAATATCAACACTTGCGAACAATAAATGTATGAAAATGTATTTTACTATTCATTATCCTTCCTTCATGTAGAATACATTGGAAGAAGCAATTGTAACAGTTATAGCTCATCTAACCCCACGTGCAAGTAGTCATAGTAACTGCTGATTATGATTATCGTAGAAAATGGCGCTAAAAAAAGACCTTTTTTATTCATAGAAAAGGGCTTTGTCGCTGATTCGATTATGACGCCCTGCAATAGTGATTTAGTGCATTAAGGCCTTAAGTGCGGTTGAAATGCCTAAATTCTTGGATATTTAAGTAAAAAAATCACAATAACTGTCCATTTAATCCGCAAAGAAAAACATTACACACAGGGTGACAGAAGAGGATATAATAAATGTTTTTAATTGAACAAAATTGTATTTTTGTCAACCACTTATTAGAAAAAAAATCCCCAAAGAGTACCTATCTTTATCATATTTTGCAAAATTTTTCCAAAACGGCACAAGCTCTTTAAATAGTTCTTACACCATAAAAAGATCTTAAAAATATTAATATTTTTATTGAGAGTTTTATTTTTATTTCTCGTTTTACTCGAGAAAATATCATTTTTCCCCGAAATAGAATGTATTGGCGCGAGCGTGCCTGCTCCGTCGCCCTGTAATCATCCGCGAGCTCTGTCGCAGTCCGTTTTCGGACATCGTCGAGGTGTACCGCGCGTCGGTGTTGGAGCGACTTCGTTCAAATATATTTTAGTTTTTTAAGAGTTTATACTCAATTATAAATATTTTTATGAATAGAAATACTTAATTTAGTTAATGTCTGTACATTGGTAACTGTAAATATTGTTTTCTAAATAAATTAATTTTTAAAGTGTCCAAAGAAGAAATTTTCGCGGCGACGTTGATTAGTGAAATTGAAAAATGTATTTTTATATAATTTAGATGTGGAACGGCCAACATGCTCTCGTTACTTAGATTTCGATAGTTTTTAATACCTATGTAATTTTATTGTTGCATATATTTATTAATTAGGTGATACTGAATTTTATAATTATGTACTACAATAAAAAGCTGTTTTTATGAGTATGACTTTAATAGAACATTATTGGGGAGGGCAATCTAGATACAGATATGTACTTATATTTAGGTACAATATTATAAAATTATATTAAACTATTTAAATTAAATAAAAGTGGTGCTTCCCTAAGTGCATAAAGAAAAATAAAGAAATTCTTGTCGCACGCACGCACGCACGCACACGCACACGCACGCACACACACGCGCGCTACACACACACACACACACACACACACACACACACACACACACACACACACACACACACACACACACACACACACACACACACGCGCGCGCGCGCGCGCGTATTTAGCGCTGGCTAAGAATAGAAAAAAAAATTACCCTGTGAAAGTTTTCACGTAGATATTATTTTCTAACCAGCCATAAAAATCGTGTGATGGGAATATGTATATAGAATAAAGGTTGTCTCACACGGGACAGTAATAATATAATATTATATTTTTCAGTATCTAAGCACTAAAACATTTTATCTAGGTACAAAGATGTTTTACGTTTTCGTGGCCTCCACATGATATTTTTGTCAGCATTAGGTACCCTTTTGTATCTGAAACGAATATGAATATTGCATATGTATATGATACAAAAGTAAAGTAAAAGGCTATGTAAGTCGCTATGCTGGGCACAGGCCTCCTCTTACTTCTAAGAGGGTTTTAGGGCAAGGAAATGTCCGCCGCGCTGCCCCAATGCGTGTTGGCGAACTTCACATGTCTTCGAATTTTTTTTCTTATTCCTCAGACATGCAGGTTTTCTCACGATGTTTTCCTTCACCGCCGAGCACGTGCTAAATCAGCACTTAAAATTGCAATTAAAAATTTCATTGGTGCTGCCGGGGATCAAACCCGGGTGAAATTTACAGCGAGCGCTTAGATCCGGAGCTACTAATACGATACAAGTAAATACGATTCAACGAATATAATAAAAACTCTTACGTACTTAAATCTTAAACACTTGATAGCTCGTGATGCTTACCGGACGAAGCTACAGCACCACATCGTGCAATGTAATTGAAGATGCTTAACCGCGACATAAATCTCAGTGAAGCGCAAGCATAATAGGCAGTATATCACTTATATACTTGTCATCTCTGCAGTTTATTAATCTTTGCATTTTTCTAAGTAATTCGCTAGACTCTTACACCCGTATTTATAAAGAAGTAATTACTTGTTGCTAAGTAATTTCTTAATTAAGTCATTACTTAAGGTTAGAATTCTTAGTTACAAAATCTCATTCTATAGTTGAGTAACGCACATTACTTACTTGAGCAAATGCCCAAGTAACACTCGACGCTTGGTGGTTGTTTCTGTGTGGCAACACTTTGTGACTGCGTTTAGTTTCATGAAAAGGCAAACGTAAGCTAAATTATTTTTGCAAAATCTTGCAATAATATCTTTAATATTACGTTATTTGATATTTATAATAGCAATAACGTTGTATAAAATAGTTTATATTGTAAAAAAGTCTATTATATCATTATTGTCATTTAATTTTGTCAGTACAAAAAAAGAATGCTTGGAAAAACAAAACGCTCGACATGTTAAAACCCTTGTAAATTTAAATGTCCACTTTTTACACATGGATTATATGCCGACACGTGATTTTTTACTTAGAAAGATTATACATACATTCATTGCTGTCAATTATTACCGTAAACTAATTTACTCTGAAATCAAAAACGTAACGAAACGAAACGAAATCTCTTTTTAAAACAATCTTCCGAATAGTCACGAAATGGATCCACATCACGAAAGTAAACTTTGGGATTTCTAGGTTCAGCAACTTCTATCTCATCTAATATAATATCATCATCTATGTTGTCTACAACAGCAAAAACCGTTTCAATGCTATCCAAAGTTTCCATTTTATGCAAAATAACCTCAAAGTAGTGCTTAAGTAAAGGAAATGGTGACTATTACTTGGCTGAGAATTCTAACTTTTGACAGTTCTAACTTGGAGCAATTACTTAACTATAGAATACAAATCGTTACTTAAGTAATTACTTTTACTCAAGTAATTACTTTTACTTGTATATAAATACGGGTGTTAGGCCCGTATTAATAAACGTTACTCAGCTCACGTACACGCACTTGAGTACAATCTTGAGGTTATGATCTTATTAATAAACATATCTCAATATGCGGTTTAGGTTTATCAGCAGAGTGCCACACTGATTAATAAACGAAACTCGACTCTCAAGTGTGTATACTTGAGTGCAAGTCACAGAACAGTATTCCTAAGTACAGCATTTTGAGATACTGTTTTTATGTGTTTATTAATTAGCAACGATCTTGAGATGCTGATTTTGTAATGAGGGCGTATCAAATGATTACGCACTTGAGTTAGTCGTTGAGTAACGTTTATTAATACGGGCCTTAGTAAAAGAAAGTAAGAAAGTAAGAAAAAGTAGTCGCTAGACGGTGTTGACGTCGGCTAAAATCTCTGCGGTCACCGTTTCATCAAGGTCATTCAGGCTTCTTAAAGCCTTTAACTTAAATTTTTTATTGTTTACCTTTCAAGAAGTGCACAGGAACTGGCATATTTTTGAAAAGGCTTATGTACAGCTACGGATATAAAAAAGTTTAAATTGTGCGATTACGATGTAGTACTAGCCGTGTAGTGGCTGTTAAGAATATCCACTACCCCATATCTTCCCGTGGGTGTCGTAAGAGGCGACTGTGGGAAACAGGCAGGAGATGGGTAGCAGCATCTTCCTGATAGCAACAATATTACAAAAAAAAACTGCGGTTGCCAACCCGCTCGCCAAGCGTGGCAACTATGGCAAATATGGGGATATTTATATATTCTTCAATACAGCTTGTATTGAAGAAGCGATCGAGCGGAACCAAGGCTCCGAAGTCTTTGCCAGAGATCTGTCTGCCATAATGAGCCAACTGTCAAAGTTGAAGACCGAGTGTGGCAGCATCGTTTCCGGGACACCTGAGATTTTGAGTGAGATTGGGAGGTTCTATGGGCAGCTGTACACATCATCGTTGTAGCCACACGCAAGTGTGAGTAACGATCCAAAAGCAAGTCTTATTCGACACTATTCCGATGATATCCGGACGTCAGTCTGAGCGACTTAAAACGGCAAGGCCCCGGCGAGATGGAATTACAGCAGAGCTCTGAAAGTGGGTGGAAAACCGGTACTTGAAGTCCTTCAGAAGCTCTTTAATTCCGTCCTCCATGGTGGGACTACTCCGGAGGCGTGGAGCAGAAGTGCGGTGGTCTTGTTCTTCAAGAAAGGCGACAACGCTCTCTTTTCCGATTTCCCTTCTGAGCCGCGTCTACGTCCTGTTTTCGAGAATCATTACGAATCGTCTCGCACGCAGATCCGACGACTTCCAGCCTTCCGAACAAGCCGGTTTCCGAAGAGGCTTTAGTACCATAGACCACATACACACCCTTCGGCAAATTGGCCAGAAGACAGAAGAGTACAATCTGCCACTTTGCCTTGCGTATGTGGACTATGAGAAAGCCTTTGATTCCGTCGAAATTTGGACGGTACTACAGTCTCTTCAGCGGTGCCAAGTTGAATGTCGGTATATCGAAGTGCTGAAGTGTTTAAACAGCAGGGCTACAACGGCTATCCGAGTACAGAATCAGAGTACGAAACCTATCCAACTGCAGAGAGGTGTAAGACAGGGTGACGTAATATCCCCGAAACTCTTCACCGCTGCATTGGAAGACGTTTTCAAACTACTGGAAAGGATACGGTATTAATATCAATGGCGAGTACATCACTCACGTTCGATTTGCTGACGATATAGTCCTTATGGCAGAATCGCTGGAGGACCTAAGCACTATGCTCAATGACGTCAATAGTGTCTCCCAACGTATAGGTTTTAAAATGAACGTGGACAAAACACAGATCATGTTTAATGTCCATGTCACACCTATGCCGGTAGTTGTTGGGAGCACTAAGCTCGAACTTGTTGACGAGTATGTTTAACTGGGACAAATAGTCCGACTAGGTAAGTCCAACTTCGACCGAGAGGTCAATCGACGGATTCAACTCGGCTGGGCAGCGTTCGGGAAATTGCGACACATCTTCTCATCAGGTATACCTCAACACTTGAAAACGAGATTGTACAACCAGTGCGTGTTGCCAGTGATGACCTATGGAACTGAGACGTGGTCCTTCACTGCTGGCCGTATGAAGACGCTCAAGGTCGCTCAGCGAGCTATGGAGAGGGCTATGCTCGGAGTTTCTCTGCGTGATAGACTTAGAAATGAAGATATCCGCAGTAGAGCCAGAGTGGAGGACATAGCCCAACGGATTAGTAAGCTGAAGCAATGGGCCGGCCATATGGCTCGAAGAACCGACAACCGATGGGGAAAAAAGGTTCTCGAGTGGCAGCCTCGTACCGGTAGGCGAAGTATAGGGCGACCCCCCACTAGATGGAGTGACGACCTGGTAAGACATGCAGGAAGTCGATGGATGCAGGTGGCTCAGTACCGTGCTTTGTGGCATTCCTTGGGGGAGGCCTATGTTCAGCAGTGGACTTGTGAAGGGCTGTAATGATGATGTAGTAATTGATGACTAACTCTAGAAGCCTGCACGTCGAGTATGAGCAGCAGCGCGTCGAGGCGATCGAGCAGCGCCTCGGCCTCCTCGGCGAGCGCGGGGTCGGGCTCCTCGTCGCCGTGGGACTCTCGCGCGTGGGACTCGTGGGCTTGGAACTGTTCGTGGGCGTGGGACTGCAGCAACTGCGCCACGGCGCGCTGCTCCAGCCGCACGCCGTGCTTCACGCGCTGCAGCTCCTGGATGCGTTCCAGCACCTCGCCGATTTCGTTCACAGGGTTCGCTTCCATCTACACATATTATATGTAATAAGTAGTGTCATTCAAAAGTAATTTTACGACGACGATTAGTTATTTTACACTATACATGGTATGTTGTAAAAAAATTGATTTGATCATTATTTTCGATTTTTGTAAAGTTTTTTATTTAGTAAATATTTTCTGCAAATATAAAATGTGTGGCGTGTGTAATGTGTTGCGGATGCAGTGCGTATGGTGAAGTGCGTGCGTGGTGCAGTGCGTGCGTGGTCCAGCGTGCGTGCGTGGTGCAGTGCGTGCGCGTGGTGGTGCAGTGCGTGCGTGGTGGTGCAGTGCGTGCGTGGTGCAGTGCGTGCGTGGTGCAGTGCGTGCGTGGTGCGGTGCGTGCGTGGTGCAGTGCGTGCGTGGTGCAGTGCGTGCGTGGTGCAGTGCGTGCGTGGTGCAGTGCGTGCGTGGTGCGATGCGTGCGTGGTGCAGTGCGTGCGCGTGGTGCAGTGCGTGCGTGGTGCAGTGCGTGCGTGGTGCGGTGCGTGCGTGGTGCAGTGCGTGCGTGGTGCAGTGCGTGCGTGGTGCAGTGCGTGCGTGGTGCAGTGCGTGCGTGGTGCAGTGCGTGCGTGGTGCAGAGCGTGCGTGGTGCAGAGCGTGCGTGGTGCAGGCGTGCGTGGTGCGGTGCGTGCGTGGTGCGGTGCGTGCGTGGTGCAGTGCGTGCGTGGTGCAGTGCGTGCGTGGTGGTGCAGTGCGTGCGTGGTGCAGTGCGTGCGTGGTGAAGTGCGTGCGTGGTGCAGTGCGTGCGTGGTGCAGTGCGTGCGTGGTCCAGCGGCACGCGTGCGACCAGCGCTCGCCCAGCGCGGCAGCTGGATGCAGCTGGATGCAGCTGGATGTGTAATGTGTGTAGTGCACTGCGTGCGCGCACCTGCTGAGCGCGTGCTCCAGCTGCGAGGCGGCGGCGCGGCGCGCGGCGAGCGCTGCTTGTCGCGCGAGGCGGGCGCGGCGCGCGAGCGTCCAGCGGCACGCGTGCGACCAGCGCTCGCCCAGCGCGGCAGCTGGATGCAGCTGGATGCAGCTGGATGTGTAATGTGTGTAGTGCACTGCGTGTGCGCGCACCTGCTTGAGCGCGTGCTCCAGCTGCGAGGCGGCGGCGCGGCGCGCGGCGAGCGCTGCTTGTCGCGCGAGGCGGGCGCGGCGCGCGAGCGTCCAGCGGCACGCGTGCGACCAGCGCTCGCCCAGCGCGGCAGCTGGATGCAGCTGGATGCAGCTGGATGTGTAATGTGTGTAGTGCACTGCGTGTGCGCGCACCTGCTTGAGCGCGTGCTCCAGCTGCGAGGCGGCGGCGCGGCGCGCGGCGAGCGCTGCTTGTCGCGCGAGGCGGGCGCGGCGCGCGAGCGTCCAGCGGCACGCGTGCGACCAGCGCTCGCCCAGCGCGGCAGCTGGATGCAGCTGGATGTGTAATGTGTGGTGCACTGCGTGTGCGCACCTGCTGAGCGCGTGCTCCAGCTGCGAGGCGGCGGCGCGGCGCGCGGCGAGCGCTGCTTGTCGCGCGAGGCGGGCGCGGCGCGCGAGCGTCCAGCGGCACGCGTGCGACCAGCGCTCGCCCAGCGCGGCAGCTGGATGCAGCTGGATGTGTAATGTGTGTAGTGCACTGCGTGTGCGCGCACCTGCTTGAGCGCGTGCTCCAGCTGCGAGGCGGCGGCGCGGCGCGCGGCGAGCGCTGCTTGTCGCGCGAGGCGGGCGCGGCGCGCGAGCGTCCAGCGGCACGCGTGCGACCAGCGCTCGCCCAGCGCGGCAGCTGGATGCAGCTGGATGTGTAATGTGTGTAGTGCACTGCGTGTGCGCGCACCTGCTTGAGCGCGTGCTCCAGCTGCGAGGCGGCGGCGCGGCGCGCGGCGAGCGCTGCTTGTCGCGCGAGGCGGGCGCGGCGCGCGAGCGTCCAGCGGCACGCGTGCGACCAGCGCTCGCCCAGCGCGGCAGCTGGATGCAGCTGGATGCAGCTGGATGTGTAATGTGTGTAGTGCACTGCGTGTGCGCGCACCTGCTTGAGCGCGTGCTCCAGCTGCGAGGCGGCGGCGGCGCGGCGGCGCGCGGCGAGCGCTGCTTGTCGCGCGAGGCGGGCGCGGCGCGCGAGCGTCCAGCGGCACGCGTGCGACCAGCGCTCGCCCAGCGCGCGCAGCTGGTCCTCGATCTCCGCCACGCCTGCACACGCACCACCCACACACACATTAATTATTCCTCACCTGAAGCCTCCCCGTAATTTCAAATATTCCTTTCTACTTGTCTTTGGTGTATGTTAAAACATATACAGGGTATTTTTGAAACGCTCCCGAAAACGAAGACAGATGATAGTACTAAGGATACCTATGATGATGGGTCACAAAGAAATACGATCCCGAGGAAAAAAAATCATCTTTTCACAACGTTTTATTAACTTTATTCACGCTCCATCATATTAGTATAGTTAATTGAAACGATATTTCACTAAAAAAAATTCATGAAAATACTGAAACATAAAACCAGCAGTGAAACTTAAAAAAGAAAATCAGCTGACAATAGGGTCAATATCCTAGCGGGCGCAGAACTCTTATCTAGATCGGTACGAAACAATGCATTAGGTATACTACTCACTCTACCCTTCCCTTTCACACACACGCTGCCTCGTGTCGCCTCGCGCTGTGGTATTTACACATGCTTCAAGGACGTTACAACGTGCGCATTTGTTTTGGCGGGATTGATTAATAATTTTAGTTTTTGAGACAGTTACGTGTTGACTATCACGAGCGATAGTTCAATTGTTTTGTTTATTAAATTATTGTCGTTATTACTTGTTACTTATTAATTAATGATATTGTTCTTGTTGTTACGTTTTGTGTTTTTTGTTTTGTTTTAATAATGCCTAACGCGTAGGTACGTTTATAGTGCTCGTGAATACGGCAACATGTTAATGTGCCTTGGAGAATCTCATAAGGCCACGGAGGATCGGTAAGCTGTTTCATACCTAATTTTTTTAAATAACTTAGTACTGAACTGATCTGAATAGGTACTTAACTGAATACATCAGAATAATAAACATACCTACACAATGTCCACTCGTCGTGAAACATTTGCAATTTGCCAACGGTGTCGTAATAAATAAACCTTAAAAGATAGAAAAAGTCTCCGAATCACATAGTCGGAGGAAAAAGAGAGAAAAAAAACACGGTGTCGTAATATATCGGCCGGTCGGGTTCAAGGTTTGTAATGTAAGCACTTGGCGCCACTTTACCATATGATCCAGATATTCAAATAAACATTGTTAATAGGGTTGCCATTAAAACTGAGGATGTTTTTATCTTAGTTTTCTTTGTCTTCGTTGATTGTTGAGGTTTGACTTTATCTTTTTGAGACTTTATCTTGTTGACTGCATATTGGTGGTTTGGAATTTATTTCATCTTCCGACGGGAGTGGTGACAGTTTTACGATGGGACGCTTGATGATACCAGTTGGTGTTTTTAAAGTAGTTACTTTTACGTAACCGTCAGAACCGGGATGAGTTTCAAGTACACGACCCATGGCCCATTTTCCTGGCGGCAAGTTGTTGTCTTTGACCAGCACGATATCGCCTTCTTTGGTGTTCTTAGTTGATTCGTTCCATTTACTTCGGCCTTGTAGTTGAGTCAAATATTCATTAGATCAATATTCAATAGAAAGTCAGTTGCCATCGCCGACGAAAGTTAATGTATCTGTCGTTACTGTAGTCCGAGATCGGTAGAGACATCACAGGGCTGCCGGTTAAGAAGTGTCCTGGAGTTAAGTTTTGAAATTCTTCAGGATCTTCAGTTAGTGGACAGAGGTCTGGAGTTCATGCAAGCTTCGATCTGTGTTAATAAAGTTTGAAACTCTTCGTATGTAAGTTTCTGATCTCCCAGTACAAGACGTAGGTGGTACTTCATTGACTTCAGCTGCCTCCCAAAGGCCACCTGCAGTAGGCCACGCCGGCGCGTTGAAGTGCCATTCTACCTCCAGTTGTCCAATGTGGTCAAAAAATCTGACGAGAGTTGCAGTTGGAATTGTTCGAATTTCCCAACAATCCAATAACGTTGTGGGAGTTGATGCGGGAGATAACATTGAGGTAGGGAAGTAGGTATCGGAGACGAGGGCTTCATGTGTCCTAGTTCTGTATATTCTTTGATAAAATCTCGATACATCAGAGCGAGTTTATTGTTTCTTTCAAGTCGTTTTTCAAGGTTTAAGTATTGTGAAACAGCGATAGACCTTGAGTTCCCCATCTTTTCGTCATAGTTATAAAAAAGCGGCGATGTACTTCCCGTTTGAATGACGTTGTACAGTGTTTGAGTAGTGACTTTCACAGTAGTCGTCCTTGGATAAGTCATTGTCGTCTTGAATGATATCTTCGCTTTCCCAGTACTTGGATATTTCGTTGATATCGATAAGAGTCACGTGACAGTTCAAAGTTTTTAATTTGCCGCACAGTATCCATCCCAGTTGTGTTTGTTGCGCAATCGGGGCTTGTTGGCTTCCTTTGAGCACTCCATCTAGTAAAATGTCTGAGTACACGTCGGCTCCTAGCAGTAGATCAATAGGGCGCGACATGTGGAAGTCTGGATCTGCAAGCTTCAAGTTTTCCAAGTGTGGCGAGTTAGTTGGTTCAAATGACGAGTTAGGTAAGTTGTTCGTGAGCCTTTTCATGATGAGGGCTTGAGTTTCAAACGTGTAGTTAGAGTAGATTGATTTGCAAGACAAATTGAGGCGTCCTTTGCAGTCACCAGATACAGATCCTACTCCAGCAGTAACAGTTGCGTTCATTCTTTTTCTAGGCAGTCGTAAGAGCTGCGCCGCCCTTTCCGTGATTAAGTTTACTTGTGAGCCTTGGTCTAGTAAAGCCCGTAATTTGATTTGAGTTGCATTTGCAGTCATCACTTGCAGTTGTACAGTTGGTAGTAAAATTTCCACATCATCAGTGGACAGATGATTGGAACATGGTTGTGAAGAAGTAGAAGGTCGTCGTTTTGAGTAGTTTTCGTTCGATATTATTTTAGTTGTAGGTAAGTATTTTTTGTAGAATTGTGCAATAAAGTGTGATGCCTCATATGGCACTCTTTACAGGTTTTTGTAGAATTGCATTTGTCGTTGCCATGACTAAATAAGCAATTTTCGCACAAATGCAGTTTTGCAACAGTGTTATTGCGCTGTGTAGGGTTCATGTCAATGAACTTTAGGCATTGCATCAACACGTGATCTTCGTTACAGTTTGGGCATTTTCCATAAGTAGTATAATAAGTTTTCTTAGGTTCGTTGATGTATTTCTTGAAAGGATAATTTCTCTCCGTATTGTTCCATGATGAAATGTTCTAGTTTGCAGTTCTCGCAAAAGTTGGTTTCTGATTTTGAGTAGCCGTAGTTTCTTTCTTTGCGTTTTTCATTGCTTCGTATGCCATGAACTTGCACACAAGAAAGTATAGAAAATCGTTTAATGATTGTAACTCTCTGTGGTCATGTAGTTCTTTCATGTATTCTGAGTAGGGTGGACAATGAGTGGATCCCACGTAGTATTATCGATGCCAATGTTTGTGATTCCATTCAAACATTCTGTGATGACGTCATGCATATTTTTTAGGTTGTAGCTGTCGGGATTTTGTATGACAGGCAGGTTGAGCATGGTGTTGATGAAAGATGTGAACTGAAGGCGTCGGTTCCCATAGTGTTGCGTTAGTATATCCCAGCATGAGTTATAGTTGTCTGCACTGATACTGAGATGCTGCACTATGCGCTCAGCCTCACCCCTCAGCTTAGACTTGAGATGTTGCATCTTTTGCGCGTTATTTGTCATTGGATTGTTGTGAATGGCTTCCATGAAGAGGTCTTTGAATGAAACCCATTGAGTATAAATGCCAGAAAATTCAGAAATTTCCATTTTTGGCGCAGATGTTTCGTAATGAATAGTTGACCAGATTCTCGAGTTTAAAATTCGTAGAATTTCGTCATACTTGTCTTCCATCTCGACAAATATGTTGTAGTATTTGACGTTAGACCCTTTGTACTTAGCTTCTAATTCCCAATGTAGTTTGTCAATGACGTGCCACATAGTTTTTAGTATGGAAAGATGATCTTGAAGCTCCCACTTCTCGGTGATAGTTTTGAGGTCAATTTTTGACATAACATGGTCGAGAGCTTTAAAGTTGCACATTTGTATCTCCAGTAGCGAATTTGAAGATGAAGTTTCGTCGGAGCTATCCTCCAGCATATCGGTTAAGTCGAATTCCACAGTTTTTGGTTCACGTAGTTTTTGTAATAGACGTTCCATGCTTTTCTTAGTAGTTTTGTAAAGTTGTTTAGTATTTTCGAAGATATTTTCAGCCAACATTAATGTATTCATATTTTGTAAAATTTTAAAATATCAGTGCAATAGGCTTCTATTCCGTTCACCTTTTACACCCAATTTTTTTCCAGACGGTAAAAAAGTCATCCAGTACATTATACTTCCATTCATATGTCGTCTATCGTGATGCGTTGGTTGTAGGTTGCATTATCCTGTGTATAGTATATCACTAAGTAATAGGTATACTATACACATGATGATGTATACAGGGTATTTTTGAAACGCTCCCGAAAACGAAGACAGATGATAGTACTAAGGATACCTATGATGATGGGTCACAAAAAAATTCGATCCCGAGGAAAAAAAATCATCTTTTCAAAACGTTTTATAAACTTTATTCACGCTCCATCATGTTACTACAGTTAATTGAAACGATATTTCACTAAAAAAATCATGAAAATACTGAAACATAAAACCAGCAGTGGAATTACTGAATTACAATCAGCTGACTAGGGGTCAATGTACGCGCGAACGCCGAATTCGCGCGGCCCGCAACTAGCGATGGTACCACAATAACTAATAATTTACAACACTTGTCTAAATACCTAACTTATCTACTTAACCTACTATTTTGCCACTGTGCTTGTCTCCACGTAGCCACTTTAATTCGAATTCACAGGTTAAATAAACCAAATAACTGGTTAGATTCCCCGCTAATGAAAAAAATACTTAAATAAAATGTTAACAAGGTTAGAGTCATGCTTTTTTATCCATTGTGTAGGTATGTTTATTATTCTGATGTATTCAGTTATGTACCTATTCAGATCAGTTCAGTACAAAGTTATTTAAAAAAAATTAGGTTAAATAAACCAAATAACTGGTTCGATTCCACGCTAATGAAAAAAATACTTAAATAAAATATTAACAAGGTTAGAGTCATGCTTTTTTATCCATTGTGTAGGTATGTTTATTATTCTGATGTATTCAGTTATGTACCTATTCAGATCAATTCAGTACTAAGTTATTTTAAAAAAATTAGGTATGAAACAGCTTACCGATCCTCCGTGGCCTTATGAGATTCTCCAAGGCACATTAACATGTTGCCGTATTCACGAGCACTATAAACGTACCTACGCGTTAGGCATTATTAAAACAAAACAAAAAACACAAAACGTAACAACAAGAACAATATCATTAATTAATAAATAACAAGTAATAACGACAATAATTTAATAAACAAAACAATTGAACTATCGCTCGTGATAGTCAACACGGAACTGTCTCAACTAAAATTATTAATCAATCCCGCCAAAACAAATGCGCACGTTGTAACGTCCTTGAAGCATGTGTAAATTCCACAGCGCGAGGCGACACGAGGCAGCGTGTGTGTGAAAGGGAAGGGTAGAGTGAGTAGTATACCTAATGCATTGTTTCATCAAAATGCACATCCTGTGATGGTTTTTTAGCTCCTTTAGCTACAAATCTTTACTTTTTTTCGATTTTTTTTTGTGTAATCTTGGGTAGTGCTTGTTTAACCTGTTGTTTCAAATTCTTAGCTAACCGCTCCAACTTAGAAGAAAATGTCACATTTATCCAAGAATGAAAAATTAATACTTCGCCCAACTTTAACTGACTGTACTGAAAAAAAAATGTACTACGCCAGTTTAGCAAGTAACCTTAAAAGTTGACGCATTTAATAAGGATTCTAAAATGGTATAGCACTTGCTACATTATTTCTTAGATTACAGGGAAAAAAAATTCTTCAAGAATCCGTTTAAAAAAATTCTTTTTATCTACTAAAAATGATTTTAGTGTAACCAAAGCTTGCCTTGAGCGTAACTAAGATTCCAGTTTTAGCGCGAGGAAGTATCATTCCATGAAGTGTGAGTGAGACAGATAGTGACGCTTTCGATTCAGATGCTAATGGGTGAGTGAGATAGATAGTGACGCTAATGTGTCAAATACCAAGAAAGTCATTTTATGAGGTGCAAGCGAGACAGATAGTGACGCCACTTTTTGAGTGTTGGCACACGCAATGTAGATCAGTACGTTACGCTCCTTCGTTTACTACGCATCTTTCCGTATTCGTTCGTGTTATTTCGTACTTACCGACTTTTTGCTTCGCTTATTGGACTTGTTTGCTTGTGATTTGGATTTGGACAGTTTCGATCTTTTAACGACAACCTTGGCTTTCTCCTGGACTATAGTGTGATTGTGTAGTGCCAACATGTCTGTGTACACCATACAGGAATATGCAAACATGCACTACATTTATGGAAAATGCAGAGGCAATGCTAGTGCTGCGGCTAGACTCTATCGTGAGAGATACCAAAATGCTGATCGCTATCCAGATCATCGAGTTTTTACAAATGTGCACCGTCTACTCTTTACTGAGGGCAGACTTCCAAACCAAGTACATGGTGAAGGAAGAAGTTCGTTACCTTACGAGGACATAGTACTACAAGCAGTTGAAGAAGACCCAAGTACTTCGGTACGAGCAATTCAGGAAAGCACATGAGTGCCCAAATGTACAGCTCACCGAATTTTACAAAAAAATGAGTTACACCCGTACCATGTACAGAGGTACAAACCCTGCTACCTCAAGATTATCAACGTCGGGTTGCGTTTTACCAAACGATGCTACAAA